>CATKUM010000260.1:0-69710 GCA_949786405.1 Onychomys arenicola | reverse complement strand
ATGACGACAACTGCCTTGTAGCGGAAGATTCAGAAAAGGAGATGTCGCGGAAGACGACAGCACCTGCAGACACAGAAAAAGGAAAACCTTGTGCTGCTGCAGCAGCAGCAGCAGTCGCAAAACCAAAATTAGGCGTGGCCCTTGTTCCTGAACTTGGAGGGACGTGATACTGCTGTCGAGAGCATCGCGCTCTCCCACATTTGCTGCAGGGTTTCTTCGCCTCCTGCTGCTGCTGCTGCGAAGTCTTCGCATTCGGCTGCTGCTGTTGCTGCAAACGCTGTCGTCCACCAGCACTGCTTCTTAAGCAGCAGCAGGAGCCGCAAATACATGTGCAGCCTCGTCCATCCACGTTCTCCCCACAAAACGTTACACTAGCGTCCTTCCTCCCTTGCTTTGCCTCATAAGTTCTTCTTTCTTTTTCTTCTCTCTGCTCCTCCGTCAGTTCCTCCTGCTGCTGCGGCGTGTGCAGCGTCTCTTCCTGCTGCTGCTGCTGCTTTATGTCTCCCTCCTGCTGATCTTGTCTCTCTTCGTCCTGCTCCTGTTGTATCTCTTGCTCCTGCCGTCGCTGCAGTCCCATCACCTGCTGCTGTTGCCGGCGCAGTCTCACCTGGCATCCGCGCTGCTGTGCTGCTGCTGCTGCTGTTGCACCTGCGCTGCTGCAGCAGCTCCTGCTCCAACGGGAACTGCTTCTGTTGTTGCTGCGGTTCGTATAGCAGGACACGCAGCAGCAGCAGGGTCCGCATCCACTCGCTGCACATGCGCGGCGACGTATCGTCTGCGGAAGATTGTCAAAATACGTTGCAGAGACAAGTGGAAATCTCTTTGCTGCTGCTTCTCCTGCTGCGTCTGCTGCGGAGTGCTCGCCTCGTTCTCTTCTGTTTCTTCTATGTATATCACCACTAGAACTGCCAGCAGAAGCTTCAGACATCTTCTTAAATCCGCAGTTCTATTACGAGAAATTGTTGCTGCTGCGGCTGCTCTTCTTCCCTCTCCCACTAATGAGTCTGCTGCTATATTTGGTCTTCGTCTTCCTGGTGCAGTTTCCCACCTGCTACTCCGTCGCCAGTCTACTACTCTTGCTTCCGACAGAATAGCCTGAGTTGGATGAGTGAAGCTGCTGCAGCTGCTACTACTGCAGCATGATGATAACAATGACCCTCCTCTCTGCCCAGTGTCTCTTCTGCTTCTCCTTAGGTCAGCATCGCCTCTTCTGCTGCTGCTGTTGCTTCTTCTGCTTTTGCTGCTGCTCTCTCTGTGTTTGACGTTCGTGCTCAAACAATCTCTTCTGTTGCTGCTGCTGCTGCTGCTTCTTTTCCTTATCCTGGATTTGACTTCGCTATCTCGTTGCATCATCACTCTGCTGTTACTCCTCGTCCCTCTTCCAGAAAACCCCTGAAATCCTCCACTGTCATGATGCTCCTGCTGCTGCTGCTGTTGCTGCACCTGCTGCTGGCGCTCCTGCTGCTGGCGCTCCTGCTGCTGGCGCTCCTGCTGCTGTTGCTGTCGCTCCTGCTGCTGTTGCTGTCGCTCCTGCTGCTTCTGTCGCTCCTGCTGCTTCTGTCGCTCCTGCTGCTTCTGTCGCTCCTGCTGCGGTTGCTGTCGTTGCTGCTGCTGTCCCTCCTGCCGCTGCTGCTGTCCCTCCTGCTGCTGCTGCGGTCCCTCCTGCTGCTGATGTTGTCGCTGCTGCTGCTGCTGTCTCTGACGTTCCAGTTGCTGCTGCCGGCGCACTCGTTGGGGAGTGACTCGTCTTCTGAATATCATTCCAGTAACGGAGGGAATGCAGCAGCAGCAGGTGAGTCCTCAGGTGCCGCAGCAGCAGCAGCAGCAAAGCCGTCTTCAGCAACACAGCAACTTGCAGCAGAAGCATCGCCAGCAGCAGAAGGGGCAGCAACGAGTGCAGCAGCAGACCGAATGGATGAGACAGGTGAAACAGAGCCTGCACGACTCGAGACGGGAGACACGGCAGCTGTCGTGGCAAAGGCAGAGGGAGACGGAGACAGGGCCGCAGGAGGAAGATGAGACGGGGAGGGAAAGGGAAACGAGTAACAAAAGGAAGAAGAAGAAGAAGAAGAAGTAGAAGAAGAAGAAAAAGGGGGAGAGACACTGGGCGCAGGAGGAGAATGTGACGGCGATGAAGAATGAGCATGTGCTTGAGCAGTCGCGATAGAAGCAGAAGACGCAAAAAAATGTTCACCAGCAGTGTCACCAGAACACAGACGATGTCTTCTCCGCGAATGAAGAAAGTCAGAGATATCTCTTCTATCTTCAATAGGAAAAGCGTCTTCGTCTGCTGCTGCTGCATCTGCCGGAGATCCAGAATCTTCTGCGAAATTGTGCTGCTTCCTACTCCTGCTGTGGAGCTTCCGTGGCTCCGTAATCAAAAGATAGCTCTCTATCCCTCTTCTACAGTTGCTACTACTACTGTTACTACTGCTGCTCCTACTGCTGGTGCTACTGTTGCTGCTACTACTGCTGCTGTTACTGCTGCTGCTGCTGCTCCTTCTACCGGCGTAGCAGTTGTTGCTGGGGAAGCTGCTGCTGCTGCTGTCAGGTATCCTACGACTACTGGTACTGGTGCTGGGGGTATAGTAATAGGCGTAGCCGCAGCTGCTGCTGCCGTGTAGAGGTTGGGTGCGGTAAAAAAAGGTGCTCAAAGGCCCGCCTGTGCTGCCACTGACGCTGGTAGTTGTGCTGCGGCTGCTTCTCGCGTTGCTGTCGTCATCCTGTTTGCTGCGTGCTGCCACTGCGTCACGCAGACGCGCAAGAGATGGGAGGGGCGTCTCCTGGTTCTCCAATTCTTCCTGCTGCAAAGTAGGTCCCTGCTGCTGCTGCAACTTCTCGTGCAGTTTGTTCTGTTGCGTGTGCTGTTGGTGCTGGGATTGTTGCTGCTGTAATAGCCGCTCGGGATCCGATAGCACCGTCTGGCGAAACACCTCCTGCTGCTGCTGCAATAGCCATCCTTCCATCTCTTGTATTCTTCTCTGCTGCTGCCTTGCCAATTGTTCTTTCAACCGCTGTCCTCCTGTCTCATGCTGCTGCTGCTGCTGCACCCCTTTTCGTCGCAGATGCGACAGCTGACTGGGCGCCTCGTCCTGGTGGCGCCGCAGCTTCGGCTGCGGCTGGCACTGAGAAGACTGCATTTCCTGTGGCTGCATCAGGAACGGGAACGGTATTGAAAGCGGAATGCCATTTGAAAATGTGCTGCTGAACACCGTGCTGGTCTCTCTTCTTGTTGCAGTGAATAGATTCAAAAGTACTTCTAATGCGTCGCAGAATCACGAAAGAAGTAGCAAAAGCGGCGGGAATATTCTGCGGTAAAACGGCAAGTGGAACAAACACGACAAGCATACGTAAACCAGAAGTGCCGGTGGTGCGTGGAAATTTGTCCGTGGCGCGGGCGCACTCCGAAAACCATCGTTCGGTGATGCGTTCGTCTGCAAATTCGCAAATTTATTGTTGCGATTGTTGTGGGAGAGAGAGAGGGAGACAATAGAGTGAGAAACAGAGAAAGGACAAGAAAACAGACGTAGACGATGCCGCGACACCTCACCGAAGTGTAATGACACTGCGAGCATGGATATACCTACGCCCACGCCCATCGGCGCCTACAGGTCCATTTCCCGGAGACTAAGTTCGAATTCGCGGTCTGCATGTGTTATTTTGTTTGGAAAAAACGTCACGAAGAGATTTATACAAGATATTTTGCCGGAACGAGTACATTTGTACAAGTGTTACACGATTCCGTGTGCTTGTGTGTGAATATACCCGTTAACAAGGCCGCCGGGGGCCGCGCTGGAAGTCGGTAACTGTCCCTGTACACGATTCTTCAAATACATTTGATTTTAACGGAATTTCCCGATTCACTTCATCACAGAGACGTACATGCATGTGCACAAGCTGATAACAGTCACTCCAGGAACACAGTGTATCATCGCCCTGAGGCATCATTACACAGGAGGCAGACGGATGTACTGTGGAAATGTTGACAGCTACTTGTTTTTTCTTCATGTGGTTGTTGTACCTCTTCTGTATCTGCGAGATGGGCGCAAGATGAGGTTCACCGAAATACATACACAAGAAACACGAGCACAACAGTGGCTACCGCTGGAAGCAAGCGTGAGGTCTTTCCTAGCCGCTATAACAGCGGGACACGCAGTGATCTATCACCGCCGGGCAACAACTTTATCGTTTTCATCAAGAAAACGTTACAATTCTCCAACTGCAGGAAACAATAGCATGGAATCAACGACAGCCTTCCGTGACAAATGAGCGCGCCTCCTCAGCCAACGCAGAAGAGCGAGTGCGTACGCCGCCGCAAGAAGCAAGATCAGAAGCAGGATCCAGAGTACTTTCAGCGGCAACGAAGTGAAAGGTAGACGCGTAGAAGAAGAGGGAGGTTGAGCATATTCATATTAGCGGTAGAATCGAGAGATGAGAAGAAGTCACGCCCACGTTCTGTATGAACAGGCGAGAGTGTAGTTCTGTTGAGAGAGTGAAGTCGCGAAACTGCCACTCACAAAGGAGTATTCCAGGGATCTAGCGTCCCTCTTTGTACGAGAACGAACTCATTTCTGTGCCGTGACTTCAGTCGCTGTATTATAGTGAACGTGCAGTATGTTATTGTTGCTGTCGGTGCCACTGCTAGTGATCAGCTAGTAGCCAGGCTACGATCGCAGCAGACAAGATCCACAGCTAGCACCACCTCATCACCACCAACGAGAGACACAGCGAACTGGCGCCAGTAGTGTAGCTAGAAGTGACATGCTACACTGTTAGCACGGGACCTGCACAGTCTCAGCACGACGTTGTGATACTGGAGGAGCGCAATACGACGTTGTGATACTGGAGGAGCGCAGTACGTTAGTTGAAACAACCAGCAGATATAAAGCAGCGTACCGGACGTATGTATTATCACCTCCACACCATCTCAATATCATGTCAGTGAGAATACTACACAGAAAACAGCAGTAGAAGAGGGGAGTTCAGCATAGACTTTTGCAGCATCATTCCCCCTTACAGCTAAAACCGCCCCAACAAACATTTCTAGAAGTAGAGCTACTATGACCTCGGCATTTGTGTGCATGTCTTGCGTTATGCTTTTGGTGAATACATGATCGTGAACATAAGTCTACTGCAACTGAATAAAAGAGACATAGACACCCACCTCTACATCGTTCTCGCCGGGTGACTCCTGCGCTGCCACTTCTGCTGTGCCACTTCTCCTGCTACTTCCCTAAGGGAGGTCTGTCGTTACTTTGTTGTGCTGTACTGACGAATGAATATCATACACGTTTGCACACTCTCGATCTTGCTTCAACGGCAACATATATATACATATATATATGTATGTATATGTATATATATACATGTATGTTGCCGTTCAAGACAGAGAAATACAGACACCCCGACAGCGCATTACATCCGGATGAATGAGGAGTCCGGGAGTAATACCCTCTACGTGCATGTATGCATTTACCTATATTTGAATGTGACGGTAATAGTAGCTTCTGTGGTGCTTGTCTACATAATAAGTCTTCCTCCTTATGCTGTATTCTCCACAAAGTTAACACCCCCCGTTAGGTACGAATTCACCCGGACTCGCGTCCTTATTCGACGTTATGCACGTCTGAGTGCTGTCCTTTGTGGTCTTCACGTCATCTCGCCGCAAATGTATATGGCAATTCCTTACTACTACGTCTCTCTACCGCTGTATATATTATTTTTACTTCCCATCCATGTAGCCTCTGCGAGTGGATAGTTTCCTGTATGTGCATATGAACCGCCGTGTGGAAAAAAAAGACGGTCTAGAAATAAGAAGAGGTATAGTTTGTCTATTACATTCTATAGGGTGTCTGCCGTGGAAAAAGATGTTAGAAGGACATAAGGACCCTCTCTTTTCCAGGGTAAGGGAGAAAGAACGAGTCACCAACGTGAAACCGTTACCGAGGTTTGTTCATGCAACCGAAATCCGATGTTTATGCTTTCCACGAGATACTAGAACATTATTTATCCCACTTGCTGAAGGAGGAGAAGAAAATCACACACATTACTCACGTGGGAAGTCATTATTACTCTGTGACTACGAAAGTTCATATGTCTTACAAATTAAGACGGGTCACGATTCATCGTCGACGACTGAAGGATTCACCCGGAAATTAACAAACATTAAAGGTTTCTCTGTACTTGTACAGTGTCAGTGTGCAGTTACTGCCGTGCCTGATTTCGCACGCTCCATAGGTGAAGAGGCAGATCTCCAGGAAATACAAGTGGGGGCTCTTGATTCAAATAGAGTACGAGGTTCATTAGAATCTTCAGAGAGGAACAGCTGTATGACATACTACACGCAGTAAAATATTCAGTAGAACTCTCCTTAGAGCTTGCAGGCAAGAAGACAAAACAGAGGAAGAAAGACGGAAAGAACAAGAAAACGTCCAATAAATGCACTTCTTTCTGCTTTGTTGCTCTTCTTTTGGAGAGGCGTCCACACTCATAAAAACAGCCAGTGCATTCACCCGCAATGGAAGCCAAAGTTGAAATCGGACACAACTGGTTAGCGTGCATATCTTCCTGCCTCGCAGTTGAAAGTTGGACGATATCTGTTTCTCCTCTTGTAGCACGACTTGTTGCAAACCTGCGTACACACATTATCTGTATACACGCAGAGGGAAAGATATAGTGTTCACTGCAGATATGAGTAGTTTGTTAGCCAGTCCTCATTGTTCATAAGGAGAATAGAGGTTTTTCCTCTATAGAGTCATGCACTGAGAGTCTTGTTTTCGCTTACCGAAGAAGAAAACCAGCTCTCGCGCGTTATGTATGACGAGGGCAACGTCTACTAGAAGAAGAAAGTGCTCGTGTATAATTTATTAGCATGGGAAAAAACGTACTTCCACAGTGAAAAAGAATGCTTGTCTTTGTTTTCTGGACGCCTCTCGTCCACTCGTTCAGACACAACATGCACATACAGAATTCACGGTGTTTTTTAAAGTAGCGTGACATCTTTCTTCGATAAGATGTTCACCAGAAATTGCAGGTCGTGTGTGTTTGCAGTGGGACAGTTTATACAGCATGGAATTAACACTACGTTGTGATTCGGATGACACTTCAAACAGAGTGACTTAGGTGTTTCTGTCTGCGTTCATATTTGTCTTCAAAGTAGTGCACTGCTCTCCCACTGCAGCATTTCGCAGCTGATCAGCTCTAGTTTTATAGATCTGTCTTCTTCTCCAGTGTTTCTTTGTTTGAAAATATTCACATTTTCCCATCCCTCAGACCGGGGACGCCTACGAGCACCGCACGGTAGCTAGTCTTGTGTGAAGAGATAAAGTTCCAGTTCACATATCTATTGAAAGAAGTATCTTTAGCACAACACTTCACACACAGGCGTCGAAGATGATACTTAGAGATATTCACGAGCAAATAGGTGGATAAAGGTGAAGAGACACGTAGTGGAAACTTGCATAGAGGCACTGTAAAAAACAAAAGAAGCATTATGCAAACTGCTCAACCCAAGTCGTTAATAACGTCTCCAGCCCCGCATTAAACAACTGAAAAGGATTACTACAAGGAACAGTGGCCCAGTTGCTGCATACGTGTAGGCACCATCTTCGGAAGTTCTCATTTATAAGTGTCTCCGGACAGACATTGTATTGAGGCTATTCTTTCTGTTGCGGCCGTCTATCCATTTTCGCGAACTCTAAAGCGGAACCTCCTCATCTTCTTTACGTACATACACAAAGTTACACGTATCTCGCCCGCATGCATTTGATTTTTTCCCATTACAACGTGATATGTACGTGGTTAAATATACAGATTGACGAAGTGCCGTGTGAAGTGATCGGTATGTGAAGAGAGATGGATGCACATTTGTGCGTAGATTCGACAAGCACGTATAGATACACGTGTGTACCAGATATAGAGAGAGAAAGACAAAGAGAGAGAGAGAAACAGACTCCCATACATTCACGTATTAGTAGACAAATTTGAGCACATACTTGGAGACGTCTGCGTCTGTTGTTATAAACAGTCGCATATCTCGTAACATCACTCACATTTGAAAGAGACTTGTGTGGGTAGAACTTCTCCGTGCTGCCATAGCGGATATACATGAGGCGAACCATGTGCATAGACGGGTACACTTGAATACATATACTAAAGTATATGTTGACATGGAGATTTTTCCATATATCTCTCTCTGCCTATTTTATTTCTCTCTTCCTCAATATCGACCTACATAGACAAAATACAAATATGAGCAGAAGATTCAGTTCTGTTTCTACATACTACTATATATAGGTTAAGCAGTAGTATACAAAATTCTGAAATTGAGAGTGGCGATCTGCCAGTTCACGTATCAGTTCACATACGCATTCGTTGCCTGTGTTATGTAGATATAGAGAGGGCAGAGCTACATAGACATCATGATCGATGAGTTTGCCATTAGACCGTTCTCATATACTACTGGGTTTTTCGTAACTTCTAAAAGTTGAGTATACCGAGCATATGTAAGTGAGTGCATATTCATGGACCTACTCCCTTTCACCCTACCAGAGCCTTCCGTGGAATAAAAGAGTGGTCAAGATCACTTTCCTGTGAGTAGCAAACATCATCTAGATAATGCTGGATGAATAAGGAAATACACATGTATTTCACTGTGTCTGCAGTAGTGAAGTTGATAATAAAAGAGTGGTTAATATCACTTTCCTGTGAGTAGCAAACATCATCTAGATAATTCTAGATGAATAAGAAAATACACATGTATTTCACTGTGTCTGCAGTAGTGAAGCTGATACACCTTCATGCATACCTATGCCGGTGCCGGGTTCGCCTTGGCTGTGCTTCATCATCTTCAATTGCTGCAGCTGTCCTCTCCCTTTTTATTACGGAAGCGTGTATCTGTATCTGCTGGGAAATTAGTATATTACACGGTGAAACTCATTCGAAAACTCCTACATCCCCAGGTAAGTGCGAGAGAATATGCCAGAGCCGCTAGCACTGTGGTGAAAAGTGTTAACACTGGGTTGTTCCTTGTATATAGACATAGTCGGTTACGTTCATCATCGAGGACTCTCTCTGGTGAAGGTGCGTTTTTGCTACTTTCGTCGTTAAATAGTAGTAGCCACCTCTTCGCTGGAGGGATGGTGCTTGTAAGTCCACTAAAGCTCCCCAGTGCTATTGTAAGAATTGCTTTCCGTCTCTACGTTAACGTGTTGATGATACAGTACTTTGTTTCGATTGTGTCTAAAGTAATTTCCTATCGCAGCATCGGTTAACCACAATAGCAACGGTGCGAGTGAGAAGGTTGTGCTTGACTGGAGCCTTTTTGGTTGTCGGGTACGGTTGCTGCTGATTGTACGGTTGTTCTTCCTCTCAGCTACTCACATTTTCCCTTGTGATTCTTGAGTACCTCGACAATCTTTGATTATCGTGCAAAGAGAAGTAATGATCCGAAGCGGATGACTCTCCTGTCGCCCAGCCGGGCGTGGGTGTGACCCTCAGCACTAGATTTGCGACAGAATGCAACACCACTCGCAGGCTGGCAGTAGTACTGTCTGTAAGCAACAACTTTGAACAACAATCGAACCCACCACGGTATATCTACACATATATATATTCTTCTTTATCGCTGCCTAATGCAGAGGAGTTCTCCAGGGTCAGCAACCCGCTAAACTCCTTCCTCGCTCATCATCATCTGCGTGCTCTCTGAGGAGAGATGGGGGGGTGCACCTGGCAACCATGATGATGATTGCGACGTGTTCTATTAAATGACATGCGGTTCGACTAGACTTTTCAGAGAATATAACGCTGATGCGTATGGTTTTTCTCTCATTTGCCAGTAAGTAATCAAAGAAGAGTAACATTCGCGTTGATGGTGCGGGCAGGAGGTTACCTCAAGGTAGTGGCGTGCCGCCCCTCCTCGTAGAAGCCGTAAGGATTTCTTCTTCTTTTTGAAGAAGGATGAAGCTAAAGATAAACTTACTGTAGCAGTTTTGCTGTGTGGAAAGAACGATAAGAGATCCACATCAAAGGCGAGGCGCAGGCAGTAATGAAGAGTGCAGTTTCTTTTCGTATTAGGTGTGTTTGAGACTGTGCACGGTATAGTAGTTCTTCGTAGACCGGTGAAAGAGAATTTACGTATGAAAAGCAGGTGCGCGGAGGGGTGAATATACATAAGGGACACATTTTGATCGCGTTAAGGGGATTTTCTTCGCTCCTACCAGAAAAGATATGTTAGCATACAACGACGCTGAATGCGCGCTCCTACGAATGGAAGAAGTGCACTAATAAGAACAGTTGAACCACATTCTGTAGAAACAAGAGAAGGAAAAACAAATTATAACCACCTAGCGAAAACTACGAGAGAGAGAAAAGCACCTACGAGAACAAATATTACGCGCACCTAGAGTTTCTTTGCCTGTGAGACGCAGAGAAGTCTCGGTGGCTAGCAAGGCTGTAAATACTTGCGAGCGATATGAAAAAGAGACATTTCCCTCAAGAGAGTCCACAGAAACACTGCATTATCAATGCAGAACTACTGGTTTCTATCTGCTCGTATCCGAACACCGTGTTTTCATATCTACCACCTTTACAACTCTCTCTTCGACAGTTTCTTGCGATATACGTATGCGGTCGTGAGCTCGCAGAGAAAGTCGTCTTTTGTTGCAGATCTGTGACCCTCAGACAATTGGACAATCCGTACGTATGCACGGTTGGCAGTGATACTTCGAAATTTCTATCGAATGTCATGAAGAAGCTTCGTAATAGAAGAATGTGCCGATGACATCTTAAAATCTCTATCAAGTGTCATAGAGTAACAGCGTGATAGAATTATATTCCTGAGCACATTTCCACATGGATTTTAATTGGTGTTTCCTGTGTATAGTGTCCTTTTCTTTGCCTCTCTATACTATAAGTCGGGGGACTTTCTGTGCGATGCAGAGAAAGAAAGCTACTTTGCAAGCATTTTCTTACTAATTCTCCTCTTCTTAAAACCCCTTAGAGCACTTCAAATTGTTGTAAAAAACTAGTACTTTTTCCCAACTATCACTTTTCTTTATACTATGTCAGGCGTCTACTAAGACCCTCTTCTACGCTTCTCCTCCTAGTTGCACCATCAAATACAGGAAAAAGTGGATCTCTCTTTGGGACATATTTGCTACTGCCTTTCGGTGCAGTTCGTGAAGAAACAGACGCATCTTTTTTCTATTTTGCACTTTCGAACACCTTTTCACCAAGAAATTCTAGCGGCGTGTCATTCTAAAAGCAAAACGCCCCATGGAAATGATCTTCTTCAAAAAAGACCTATATATATATATATATCTATATCTCTATGTGGAGGCCCGTTTCATTAACTTTTCACCTCTAACACTTTTCTATTGGGAGATAACGACGCAGGCCTATGCAGAAAATGATTATTACACCCTCAGGTGATTATCCTTTCTTCGCTGGCACTACACGTCATCTCCAGTTGACGGATTCTTTATGATGTCTTCATTTGTGTAAAGAATGGTTTCTATATGTATAAATGGCTGAAAATATATATACACATATAGATGTCTTCTCCTGCCTCGACGGCTCGACTTGAGCAATCTACGATCAAAGAGACCTGTGTGCCTGCTCAACACAATACAGAGACAAAATGTATATACACATTGATATACAGTGAGAGAGAGAGAGCAACATATATATATATATATATATATATATATATATATATATATATATATATGTAGAGAGAGAGAGAGAGAGTGCGTGTGAGAGATGTATGTATATAAGTGTATGAATGTGTATATGGGTACATATAAGTGCAGATTGCTTGGTGAAATGTGTCTTTTGGCAACAACATCTCCTCTACTGCGCGAGTGTGTATAGAGAGAGAAGAGGAAGATTAGGTGTGTTTAGTGAGAGAGCTTTTTCTAGTGCTGCCGCAGCTGCAGCAAGACAGAAGAAATGCCCATCTCAAAAAGTATGTCTGGACAGAAGTTGAGATATGCTGCTGTGGCCTTCTCACGTGTAAAGTAGCTGCTGATAGTCGTGTCGCTGCTGCGAAGTGCTGTTGCTGCTGCCCTTGCATCATGATTACCCCATGCATTTCTTCGTTTCTTGTGTATTCAGTGGAGCTGCTGCTGTCGCGGGAGGTGGCCCAGTAGGCAGTGCTGCTGCTGCTGCACTCGCTCCTGAGCAACAGCAGCAGCAACAGCAGCAAGAGAAGCAGCGGCAACTGGAGCAGCAGAAAGAAGAGCAGCAGGAACAAGAGCAGCAGAGGCACAGCAACAGCAGCAGTAATAGCAGCAGCAACAGCAGCAGCGGCAGCAGCAGCAACAGCAGCAGCAGCAGGAGCAGCAACAGCAGCAGCAGCGGCAGCAGCAGCGGCAGCAGCAGCAACAGCAGCAGCGGCAGAAACAACAGCAGCAGCAGAAGGCAGCAGTTGCAACACCAGCAGTGGAGGAAGACGTGTTTGACTCCTCAAATTCTCATCGCACAGGCTTGGTCGTTGTTGCTGGTTCTGTGGTCTAGGCAGCAGCTGCTTCTGCTGCTGCTCATGCCTCCGCGCGGCAGGTGCTTTTCTTTGGCAAACGAATTCATACCTCTGCAGCAGCAGCAGCAACAGGGGTGATAGCGAGAGCAGCAGCAGCAGCATTATTAGAGAGAGAGCAGCACCTGATGCAAAAATAACGACAGCAATGGAAAGTCTACCTTGAGAAGGAAGGCTCACGGCAGCATACTGACTCCGT
This sequence comes from Onychomys arenicola, assembly GCA_949786405.1. NCBI lineage: Eukaryota > Metazoa > Chordata > Mammalia > Rodentia > Cricetidae > Onychomys > Onychomys arenicola. The sequence goes on along the minus strand of CATKUM010000260.1, from coordinate 56,976 downwards.
TTGCTGCTACGGCTGATGCTGTTGCTGGCTCTGATAGTCTCACTCGGCCTGTTGTGACTGGGGCTGCTGCTGCCGCCTCTTGTGATATCTCTTCCTTCTCCGTCCTCAAGCAGCAACGGCAGTCGCACCAACAGCAGCAAGAACCGAAACAGCAACAGGAGCGGCAAGAGGAACAGCAGCCGAAACAGCAGCAGCAGCTGCCGCAACAGCAAGCGGATGAAGAGCACAAGCAGCAGGAAGAGCAGGAGATGGTGCAGTCTTGGGAAGAACAACACTGTAAGGAGAAGGAAGGAAGGCAGACGGAGTGCATGCACCAGGGGAATTGTTGCTGCGTTAGCAGCAACAACTGCAGCAGCTTTGGTGGGGGGGAAAAGAGGGTGTGCTGTGAGTGCAGCAGGACCTGCAAGAGCAGCAGGAGCAGCAAAGGAAGAGAGATACAACGAAGAGGGAGACTGACACGACCGGCGGGCGTTCACAGTCGCAGCAGCAGCAAGGAACAACAGCAACGGATCCTTGAGAGAAGACGAAAAGTTTGGTGCGAGCCGTTATGTGCTGCCGCTGTTGATCAAATAGCCTTCGAAGTTCCCAAGATCCAGAACTTTGGCTGGAGGGGTTATGTTGCAGCACGGCGAAGAGAAAATGGTCTCCACTGTACTACAACACCTATCACCACAACTGCAGCATCAGCAGCAGCAGCAGCACGCGCGGCAGTAGCAGGGGTAGAGAGGGAAGTAGCAGAAGGCATCGATCGGGAAGCACCAGTAGAAACACCAACAGCAGCAACAGCAGCAGGGACAGCAGCAACAGCAGCAGGGACAGCAGCAGCAGCAGCAGCAGGGACAGCAACAGCAGCAGTACAGACTGCAGGAGCAGAGCGAAGGGAAATAAGGGGACGGGGGAGAGCAGGAGGCAGAGCAGCAGGAGGCGGACGTGGAGGTATCGCAGCAGCAGGAGGGAGGCGAACAGCACTGGGAGAGCTTCCCTTTCTTGCTGCTGCTCGTTGTCTACCAGTTGTTGAAATCGAAATGAAGGGCGGAGGATCGCACTTGGAAGTGTTCGCGTGCAGCTGCTGCAGCAGCAGCGGGAGTGAACGACTCAAAGAAGAAAGCGACTATGTTGCTCAATCACTGCAGAACTTTTTTTTCTACGGCCTGCCCATACAAGATGTTGTCTCCACACTCACATCTACCCGCAGAGCTGCCTTACTGGTATGTCATATACATGTATATGGACATAGAAGTTTCTCTCTATCTCTGTTTCTACCATCTGATATATCGATATATATATCATTTTCACCCTTGTTGTAGTCAGCTGTTTTATACGTATACACATATATATTGTTGTAGTTAGCTGTTTTATACGTATACATATATATATACATATGTAGAGAGAGAGAGAGAGAGAGAGAGGGAAAGGAAGAGAGATATGTAAGTGTGTTAAATGAATAAATATAGTACATGTGAATATGAATAGAGTATATGTGGGGAGGTGGAGAGATCCTTTGAGTGACGTTGAAGAGAGACGTGTATGGAGGTCAGATTATTGCCTCTTATGTGGAATAAGAGAAAAGGAGCTTTGAAGAGTTGTGTTTTATTGTTGCTGCTGCTGCATGCAGACGCGGCTGAGGGGCCTGGAGATTCCTGCATACGTCTTAGAAAATCCATTCTTCTTCGATGGAATGACAGCGCATTTGTTTTCGCTGCCTGCTGCTGACCGCCCCCCGCTGCAGCAGCTGTTTATTATGGACTATCAGAACGAAGATCTGCAGCAGCAGCTAGACGCTGCCTCAGCAGCACGTTTGCGCGAAGCGATCGCAGGAGGTGTCGCTCAACAGCAGCAGCACCAGGCTGCCAGTAAACAAAGACAACAGCAGAAGAAGAAGAAGAAGAAGAAGGAGCAGGGTTATAAACAGCAGGAGGAGGAGGAGGAGGGGTTCAAAGAGGAGCAGCAGCATCGATGTGGACAGCAGCGCTTGTCACACGAGCAGCAGCTACAGCAAACAGAACAACAAAGATGGGGTTGGCAGCAGCAGACACGAGAAGAGATGGAGAGGCAGCAAGAGGAAGAAGAGGAAGAAGAGGAAGAGGAGCGGCAGCAAGAAGAGGAGGAGATGGAGCGGCACTGGCAGCAGCATCTGGATGACGAAGAAGAAGAAAGGATTTGGCTGGTGGAGCATCACTGGCAATTCCAGCAGCAGCAGCAACCCCACAGAGGGGAGCAGCAGCAAGTGGAGGATGAGGGACTGCGGGGCGAAGCCCTACAAAACGAGCAGCAGCAAAATCAACAGCAAGGAGAAACAGAGACGTGCCGGCTGTTGCTGCAGCGGCAGCGACAGCAGCAGCGGCAGCAAGAACAACAACAGCAGCACAAGAAAGAGCAAACGAGAGTGCTGCTTCAGCAGCAGCAGCAGCAGCGTGAGTTGAAGCCGCTGAAGGGAAGAGTCTCAACACCACTGGAGAAACGAGAGAAGAAGCAACCACAGGAAGCAGAAGGCGTTAAAGATGAAGAAGAAGAAGAAGAAGAAGAAGAAGAGGAGCAGCAGAGTTTCTGTGGGGAGGAGCACGAAGACAACAAGCGGCGCGTTGAGCTGCAACAGCAGCAGCAGCAGCAGCAGCAACGCAAGCGTCATTCGCAGCAGCAAAACGAAGGAGAAGAAGAGGAGGAGGAGGAGGAGGAGGAAGACGAAGAGAGGGAGTGCTGGAAGCAGCAATTTGCAAAGCAGCAGTTTGCAGAACCGTGCAGCAGCGGCTTGCACAGCAGCGAGGGTCGCAGACGAAGTGGGAGACCACCCAAGAGAAGAAGAGGTATTGCTTCTCGTCCTTGACGACGCTGAGTGAACATCGGCCAGTCGCAGATCTCTTTGCAAGCGTGATTCTCTTTGTATTTTTTCTCAGCTAGTGCCTTAACAGAGATATCTCTATTTCTATATCTATCCCTACACTTCCTTTCTACGACGACGTGTTTGGTAGACCTTGAGGCGAGACACAGATTTACATTCCCAGGCACATCTCTGAAGCCTGCAGGCGTGTACTAGAGAAGCACGCAACAGCATCTCCGAATTCCATTTTATACGTGTGGAAGCCTCGTGAATAGTAAAGGCCAGTGTCTTCTACCGCCGGAAATTCAACGGCATCTCGATACAAGTGGATAGGTCTCTCCTTCCCACTGAGGAAAGACGTCTGCGTGATTATACAAGATGCGTAAAAAAATACTAAAAGTGTCATAGATTCAGTGCAAGTGCATGTCCAGGTGGTGGATACGCGTATATATATATATATATATATATATATATATATATATATATATATATATTGGTGTGGATGACTATGAGTGCGCTGCATTTGAGAAGGGAGACAGATCTACATATCAATAAAAGGGACAGAGATATGGAGAAATAGAGAAGGAACGACACTTAGAAGAGTATATGCAGGAAAAGTCGAAATGGGGGGGAGTAGTGAAAGAAAAAGAAGAAGCAATTTCGCCGTGCCGAAGAGAGGAACGGATGAAACGCTGAAGAAGCGAAGAAGCAGCAAACCGTGCAGCGGCAGCATGCATGTTGGCGTGGAGGCAGGGGTATTTACGCGCAGTCTTCTGTGAATGTTTAGACAGCTTGCTGGAGTGTACGTACACCTGACTGTGAACATGCAGAGCGCGCGCAGAACGTGAGAACGGGGTGTACGTACACAAGACAAAGGTGATTGAATGAAAGCTGTTTCCATCAAGTTTTCTAGCGACCGCATAGGCAGCTATTGAGACGAGTTACTGCGCAATTGCAGGGTTCCTTCTTTGGCAGAAAAAGGGCTGTGGTGGTCGACAGCGATGCTGGACGGCGTACGTACACCTGAACTGCTTCTTTTTAGGAAAGAAAACAGTCCACCTATTCCTGTATGCACATCGAGCCTCTCTTCCCTGCAGACACAGTGTCTTAAAGACAACACCTTTTTCTTTTCCCCCCGTTCCCCCCACCTTTTGCATTTCTCTTCCTGTCCCGGACAGCAGCAGAAGCGATGAAACGAGACGAAGAAGTGTTGGTCCGGTGACGTCTTTTACAAGACATGTGTCTCTAGAAAACGTTCCAATCGTTTTTGAAAGAAGCATAGTTTTTTCCATATTGATGTTTTACGACAACACGCTGAGCCTCTCTCAAGACGTGTTTGTGTCTTCCTTGCTGTTTTTGCTGCTGCAGAGAGATCGCAGCCGCAGGGAGCTGTGATGGTGGCAGCAGCAGCAGCAGCAGCAGAACGGAAAGAGGCGGCAACTGCAGCAGGGATGACTGCGGTTGATTTGCCCGTGCTGCCAACAACAGCAGCAGGAACAGTGGTGCTGGACTGCGTGACTTCAGAGAGAAGCAGGCGTAGTCACAGCAGCAGAAGCAGTATCACAGCAGCAGCAGCAGGAGGAAAAGAATCACTGTGTTTCGCGAGCGCGGAAGCAGGAAGAAGTGAAAATTTGTTTACCGGGAACATCAGCAGCAAGACACAGGCAGTGGAAGTCAACGATGATTCCATGCTCAGTAGGAGCAACAGCGCAGCATCAGGAGCAGCAGTTGCATGCCTAACATGCTGCAGCAGCGGCAGCAGCCTAGGGTGCTCCGCAACAGCAACAACAGCAGTCTCAGCTTGGAGTGAACGCGTCTGCAGTAGTGTCGACCCAGCAGCGGCAGCAGCAGCGGCAGCATTTCCAGTCTGCAGGAGCAGCAGCAGCAGCAGTGGGAGTGGCGATGCAGCAGTGCAGACATCGTCGACGTGGAGCAGCAGCAGAGCACGGATAGAAAGAAGAGGTGAACAAGAAAGAAAGAAGAGCTTTACATTGCTGCGAAAGTCGCAGTGGCTGGAGGACCGGCATCACTGCAGCAACAGCAGCAGCAGCAGAGAGGAAAGAAGCAGTGGGGGCATACACTCTGAGGTGAGCAGCAGTAGAGAGGAAAGCGACTGGACAACAAGCGAGTGGAACGGCAGAACTGCGGAGCGGCAGCAGGGAAGCAGCAGCAGCTCAGACTCCACCCTTCGCAGCACAGGCTACTGCAGCAGCAGAATGGATTGTTGCAGCAGCAGAACCTTTTCAAGAACTCTCTGGGGCTGCAGAGGCAGCAGCGGCAGCAGCAGCAGCAAGTGCTGCAGTAATGGAAACACAGGCAGTCACAGAAGAAGGAGAAGAAGAAGAACAAGAAGGAGCCGCAGCAGCGGGGTGGTGGCAGGAAGCAGCAGCGGTTGCACAAGTCATGAAGGCAGGGGCGAGAATAGAATGTGTGATATATCGTCGGACGAGAAGAAGGACATGGAGAAGGATATATCGTCTGACGAGAAGATGGATATGGAGAAGGAGGCAGAGAACCAGAAGAAGCAAATGCAAACGAAAGACGAAGTGGCTAGGGATAACCATGTAGGATATGATGCGGCAGCAGCAGCTGCTGCTGCGAGTTGCTGTGAATCGGCACTGCTGCAGGAGTTAACCGTTGTTCCGCGAGCAGTGCAACAGCACCTGCGTCGCTTAGTAGAGGAATTCCCCCTTGTTCGTGAGCTCCAACTACGTTTTTCAGTGCATGCACGAAGGTACTTTGGTTCTGCTGCAGCAGCACTGCGATTTGCTGCTCCATTTGCTGTATTCGCGGAAGAGCTGGGATTCAGTTTGCAGCAGCTGCTGCTGCATCCTCTTCGTGCGCGCTGCTCCTGCTGCCTGGAAGGCTCCCGGAGCAGCCACGCGCGGGTGCTGCTGCATCAAAAGAAAGTCCTCCTGCAGGACGAAGAGCAGGACCAACAGGCAGACGATGAAGAAGAAGATAAAACAGGCAGCGCGGTGCTGCAGCAGCAGCGACACGCACACCAGCACCACGCACACCGGCGACAGCAGCACCACCTGGAGAAGCAGCAGCACCAGCACCAGCAGCGTCACCAGGTGAAGAAGCAGCAGCAGCAGCAGCACCAGACGGAGCAGCAGCACCAGACGGAGCAGCAGCACCAGGCGGAGCAGCAGCACCAGGCGGAGCAGCAGCCGCAGCAGCAGCCGCAGCAGCGGAATTTGGAAGAGGAAGAGGTAATGAGGGGGAAATGCAAGATGAGGCAGCAGAACGAGAAGAGGGAACATATAGAAGGTGGATGTGGAAGGAGCCGGCAGGATGAGAAGAGGGAGCAAGATGAATTGATGGAAGAGGACACGCAAGAGAATCATTATTCGGAGGAAGGGAATGAGGAAGTGCTGGAAGAGTCGCAAGAGATGCTGCACCAGCTCCTGCAAGAGTCGAACGACAGCAAATACGGATGCAAACGAGCGTGCTTCCAAGCAGCTGGTGCTGCAGACATCCCAGATAAGATGCAGGAAGAGGCTCTGGGCACCCACAAGAAGAAGCAACAGCAGCTGCTCCCGTCAGGCAATTGCGGCGGGAACAGCATCTCGATCGGGAGCAGTAGGAAGGGAGCTGGCAGCAGCAGCAGCAGCAACAGGATGGGGGGCCGAGTGCTTCTAGTTAGAGATGCTGCCTTAGGCATGGACTGCTTATGCGCAGCACGAGCAGCAGCAGCAGCAGCAGAAGTGGAAGAGGAGGAGAGGGAGATGGTGGTGTGCCAGGAAGAAGCAGCAAGAAGCCTATGTATTTACTGTGATGATGATGAAATAGGCGAGCAGCTCTGCACGAAGTTACGAGGACAGTACCAAGCAGCAATGAACGGAAAAACCCGCGCTGCAGCAGTTATGGGGGCGCCAGTTCAAGGCGGGTCGATACAAAACAGAGGGACACATGCAGAAGCAGCAGCAGCAGCAACGACGCAGCGTTTACGTCGTCGCAGAGGAAAAGATAGAGGAGGAGAAGGAGAAGGAGGAGCCAGCGCAGGGAAGATGTCTTTCGACTGGAGGAGAGCAGCCACAGCAGAAGCACTCGAACCGCCGCTGCATGCACACCAGCTTCTCGAACGGGAAGAGCAGCAGCGCAGAGGAGGACTAGGGCACATACTGCAACAGGACATGCGGCAGCAGCAGGAGCGGCGGCAGCAGCAGGAACGATGGGAGCAGCAGGAACGATGGGAGCAGCAGGAAGGACGGCACCAGCAAGGACGACAGCACCAGCAAGAACGACAACAGCAACAGGAGAGGAAGCAGCAGAAAGACGAAGACTTGGATGACGCGAAAAGAGAAGAGCATGCCGAAGTGAAACAGCAGCAGCACAAATTTGTGGTCAGGCAGGAAGCGTGTACGCACGAAATGGAAATGCAACTGGAAGAGGAGCAGGAGTCGATGGTGGCGGAGGAGCAGCAGGTTGTGGAGGTAGAGGCAATGGAAGTAGAGCAACAGCAGCAGGAGCAGCAGCAGCAGCAGCTGAAGCAAGAGCGACAGCAGGTGGAAGGAAAGAAGAGCGAGGAAGGAGACTTGGATGGAGGGGAACAGCAGCATCGACGAAGGAAGACGCTCCAGAGACGCAAGAAGGAGCAGCAAAAACGAGAGAAGCATGCTCAGCAACAGCAGCAACAATCCGACGCGAGGAAGGAGACAGAGATTGATGATGAGGCAGACAAGCGGCAGCAGGAGGAGGCAGAGACGAAGAAACAATCGAGGCAGGCGAGGCAACAGCAGCGGAGGCGCCACCAGCAGCAGCAGCAGAGACAAACTGAAGGTGGCGAAGAAGAGATGCAGGGAAGAGAAAAAGAGCAACGAGCGGCTGCACAGAGCGAAGACGAGGGCACACAGGAGATAACAATGGACGCGAGTGGCGACGCCGCTGCAGATGTGTTTCCACGTTTAAAGAGCAGGAGCAGCAGCAGCAGCAGCATCACGTGGCAGCAGAAGCAGCAGCACGGCTGGTCGAAACGGCTCCATCACGGTAATAGCAACAGCAGCAGTCGGAGACGGCAGCAAAACGGCACTAGCTATTGGCTTGAGGAGCCGTTGAACAGCACATGGAGCAGCAGCAGCACGTGTGACACGAGCAGCAGACGGAGCACATGCGTATGCGGCTGCAACAGTAGCAGTTTCGGGGTTTGCGACTGTTGCAGCAAGAGCAGCAGTCGATGGAGCGACGCGCGTCTCCAGGGTTTGGAAGGCGAGGAAGCAGTAAGGGGGAGCTATTTGAGTAGTAGTTGCTGCAGAAGTCACACCGAAGAGACGAGACAGGGAGACGTATTGTATCCCCTTGTGGGGTTTTTACTACGAAGTGTCGTCCTGATCAAAGCGTCATCGTAGTCAGCCATATGAAGGAAGTGCCTTACGGAGCGCGCACGCACACGCATCCTCTTCACATGTAACGTTCAAAGGGCTTCCTGAAGAGACAACTGTCTCTGTCTTTCCGGGAAAAACCAACCGCGCAAGGAGCACTCTCTACGTAGTCTGCTGTTCACTTCTCCACAGCAGAGGAAAAAAAGATGGAAACTGCACTAGTTTAATAATGTAGACACCGGTATATTTTTATAGGCATGACATAACACGCATAGAAGGCCTTTCTATCTTGACAGGGACAGGCCTGTATATTACTCAGGTGTGTCCATGCCAAGCTCTACCGCGAGTTACGTTTAGGCGGAGCAGTGTTGCTTTGGTGACATATCGTTGCTCCAGAAGTTTGCTAGCAACGTGTCAATTTGAACGTGTATTTATAGATGCAGGTTTCCTTCGGCAGTTTCTCAAGATTTAACCGAAGAAAGGAAAGAGACGCTTTTTGAGTAGTATTTTCAAACTACACATTCCTATTGTACACAGAACATTAACACTTCCTTTCTTTCTAGAGAGAAAAAATGACCCTGTGCTTGTGCACAATAGCGTCGCTGCAATTCGCCCTGTTATGCTGCCACTGCCGCTGGAGCAGCTTTTTGGTTCGTTGGTGGCGGCTGAATCTTTTTTGAAAAATCGCTGCTCCAGGCTGATGCAAGTGGAACCTTCGATTTTCGTTTTTTATAGTTTTTGACGGATATATGACGCCTGAGTTCGGAGAGTCGTGCGCTTTGTGGCTGAGGTGTACGTGGTGTACGACGACGGCGGATGCCATTTTTTTACTGCGAGTTGTGTGTACTATCTGCTCCAACTAGTCATAATCTAGGCAGACACTGGGTTTTTTTCTTTTGTTATGCGAGATTCCATGGTCGTCTTCTGCGAATACGCACACGTCCGGTCCGCTCTAATTTTACGAAAATCCAATTCGCGGTAGCCGTGCGTAGCCCTTGTGAACATGTCCGTGTAAACACTTGATTCAACGGGCACACCGATTATACATACACGTGAAGTTTATACGAGCCACATCGCTTGAGGCACACATACATATCCGGAGATATATTTGGACTATACGCGTGCCCATTCTTGCCACAATTTTACCAGATCGTCGCGACGGTCTCTTGCGTCTCTGCCTCTAAGCCGTAGACCATCATCTATATCTGCTGAGTATGTAGTGTGGGATATTTACGGTGCAGCTGCCGGTTATCTCACTTTACATACATAATCCGTATAGAAGAGCGGTACGTGCAGACATAGTCGGCCTGTATACGTAGATGAAGGACTGAGATCTGATGCACAAGGAGGGTATACCCACTGCCTGTGTACCTACGTAGCTGGAGTTCACACTGCTGATACAGCCTGAACGTTTGTGAGGAACGCGCGGATCTGGCTCTGATGAAAAATCGTACCAGTGGCCTGCTAACAGGTATATGTTACAGATAAATCTATGGTGTAGAGACATTCTCGTTTGTGGACACGAGTGGCATGGGTTGCGAGAATAAAACCTCTAGCACACACGTGCTTTCCACTGCGCAAGCGCTTGTTTGCTTTTTTCCGATCGGGTGAATCTGCCAGAAAGAAGTGGCGTTCTCGAATTCTCTGCGCGCGCGGACCAGCCAGCGGCGTGAACGTATGTATGTGTACGCGTATCATTTCATCGGAGAGGAGAAAAGGGACACTTGTGGATGTCGTTGAACGGCAAACAAACAAATTTCTAGACATTATGTACACATACGTGCACGTGCATACACAGATGTTCACGGCACGCGCGTGGACGCCACACTGCGGTAGGGCTTTCACAGACGCAAGTATTGGTGGTCTCGCGTGGTGAAGGAAACAAACATACTCTCTCATTTTAGAGAAGAAAAAGCGCCACTTTTTTGCAAAGTAGACAGACAGGTCAGTAAGAATTTAGCGAGATCATACCGGCAGGTAGGCAGCTCCCCCCTACCCATAGACGCAAGTATCGACAAGGAAGCTCTATTAGACGCGTATGTCGAACCAAAATAGAATACGCACGCCTTTGTCGATTTCCACGTCTTCTCTTTGCAAAGATAATGGCAGGTTGGGGGGACTCGGCCGGTAAGTTCGGTGCCGGAAAAGAAATAAGGAGTTTTGAGTGGGGAAAGAATAGTGAAACAAATTGACATGTAAATCCGGACGTGCAAGTGTATGTATCAATGATTTCCTACTTGCATACCAAGTAATATTCATTTAAACAGACAGATGTGAGACACAGAGACGTTCCTCTTGCATGAAATTATTTTTCACCGGTTCTGCGTATGTTCGAGTGCAATAGAAACAATAAAAACGGAAACAAATTTATGATAATGAATCTAAACAGTTCTGCGCTCGTACGACGTCGGTGGTGGAAAGCACAGTGAAAGCTGTGGTTGTGTATGAGCTAGTTATGAACCAGGTAACAGTCATCAGGTGGCGTGGATTTTTCTGTCAGCCCGGATGTCCTAACACAGTAATGGCAACAAGCGATACTTGACGAGGGAGCATTACTCAAGTTTCGGCCTATATGAAGTTTAGTAGGAGGTATTTGCAACAACTAGGAAATTATATCCGAACTGGGATCTCTGGCATGATAAGGATAAATTTTGAATTGAATAAATCGTTCACACATGTAGGTACACGACAGAGAACGAGTGAACTCATTCGATGGGACGCACTGCAGAAGAATATGATTCTGATGTGGGTCTGATGCACATGAATACAATGACGCTAAACCCTTTGAAGTTGAAATGGTTTTCGAGACTGCTGAAGTAATATCTTCTTCCTGGTTGAGTGCTCGTAGCGATATACTTCCTACCGGCTCATTCACCGAATAGTGGTGATTCGTATGAATGCGACTGAATCTATGAACTTTTTGTATTTTTACACAGGAATGGAGAGCACTGAAAAAGCACTAGTTTTACATGTGAAGCTTTAGTAGAAGTGCTGCTGCGTGCAATAACAGTAGATTATGAAGTCTTGACCTGTAAGAATATAAAACCGATGTATTCTTGTGTAGAAATGCCAGTAGTTCACTGTACAAATGTTTGAACATAATGATGAGTGCTGCACATAAATTAGAAAACGCAGACTGACAGCAGAGACTAGTTCGACTTCAAGGCGTCCTTTCACACTCTGGGGCTGCTGCTGCTGCTGCCTCCGACGAGAACAGATGTATTCGCTTCGGTGGTTCCGGGTAAGCTGAAACTGCATAGACTGCGCTGTGCGTATACGTATGCAATCAGAAGTGTTTTCTGGGTTTTCCACACTACGCAAGCTGCTTGTAAGTAAGAACGTCTACTTATTTCGAGTAGCTATATATGAGACTGTTTCCTTGCAGCAAGTGTCTCAAGGTGGTGATGCCCACTAAAAGCATGCGGCCACGTGTTCTGTAAACCAATGATATTTGCATCAGTACGCTGCTGCCGGTACTGCCACGAAAGTATCAGGATAGCAAGGACAAAACATCGCTCCCTGCTTGTGGCATGTTTGCCTCCGCCTTGAATACTGGCACGCCTCGGAAAACGAACAGCGCGTTCCTGTAGATCCAGAACTATACGACTCACTTGATGTGAGTTTTTCTGTTGCTGCGCGTGCTTCTCGCGAGTCTACTGCTAATGCCTCTCTACGCATATAATCCGATATAGCTCCTGGTGTCCCTCTAATTAAAATTCGACTGTTGTTGCTGCGGATGACGCTCGTATCTTGCCGTTGACAGTTCTGCTACCGTCTTCTACTCTGACTCTCATGCGGCTCCTCGTCCCCATTCCGCTTCTGTCTACTACTGTTGTTGCTGCGACTTCTGTTGCTCATGTTCATACTGCTGCTGGTGCTTCTGTTGTTGCGGCTCCTAATTTGGCTGTTCATGTTGACTGAAGGCCCCTGCTGCTGCTGCAAATGTTCCCGTCGCTGCCGTGTACCTATGATGCCACCGTCGTGCAACCACTACGACTACTGTTATGCGCTTGTCATGGCCACTCCTGTAGTCGCTAGTTGCCTCTAACAAGCAGGCATTGATGCTGTGGCTGCAGTCTTACTGCTTCCTGCTGCTCGCCTACACCGCTGTGCACCAAATGTCCACCAGCAGTAGAGTCTGATAGCAAGACACATCATCTTCTTTGCTGCTGGAGGTGCTAATACGATTGCTAGTACATGTGGGACCGCTGCTGCTAGGGTTGCTGCTGTGCTACTGCAGTTGCTATCCTGCACTCAACTCTCCTTCCTGCTGGCGGCCGTATCCTGCTGGAGGTGGTTCCTCATGCTGTTGTGGCTGCGCGTTATAGCTAGTACAGAAGTGCACATTTTCCTACGTCCTGCTGCTGTTTACGATGTCTCCTTTTGCTCATCTTTTTTCCGCAACCTGATAAACAGCAAGACTCCATTGATACTGATGGCATTTCTTCGCTGCAGATACGCATTATTGAATCACTATACTGCTGGTGGCCGTGTCCTCCGCATCTGTTAGGCTGGTACGGCGCTGCATCTTTCTTCTTCTGTTGCATTTGTTGCCCCCCGTGTCCCCCTCTGAAGCTACCACATCAAGGCTAGTACTGCTGTGCTATTTCGGACGGTGGGAGATCCACTGAAAAACGAAGAACCTTACAGCTAGCGTGCTCATTCTCTGTGTGGGACAGCAGATTTTTACAAAGAGCAGATAAAGAAGACATGCGCCATCCCTTTCTCTGCCGCAAGCATACTATCTATTGTGCACAGCGACTGCAACACCGCAGGAGCCTTGCGCAGCAGCAGCAGCGAGTCAACATATATCACACACCCCCGTGTTACAGCAGCAACGGCGCAGTGCGGTGCTGCTGGCGTGCCCAGCAGCTGGAGGTGGGCCTTATTACTACAATGAGGACCTGCGTGCTCACTTTCAGACAAGAAGCCGACTGTAGCTGCTGCTACCGTATATACGCCCGTGGACGACCTCTCGGTGTTGCTGCTCATACTGCTGCAGCTCGCAGACCGCTGCAGCTCGCAGTCTGCTGCCGCTCGCAGATGCTGCAGCTGCCAGACTGCTGCAGAGCTCAGCTATTGCAGTTGACATACTACTGCAGAGCTAAGACTTTGTAGCGCAAAGAGTCCTCACCTGCTGGTGTCTTGATACAGGTCAATCTGCCGTTCCTGCTGCCACGTTTCCTGCTTCTATCAATGCGCTTTTCATTGATATCAGCAGAGAAAGCCGCAAAAGGAGTACGAGAGAAGTACTCACGTCAACTGGTGTTGCGTTTGCTGCTACTGCGTGCGTCTCGATGCGTACTGTGGCTGCTGAGACCAACAAGGAAAGATCGAAGCGCAGCAGCACCCGCAGAAGAAAAACTTACAATAACCTTGTCTTCCCTGTAACTGCATAGGTTGTTTTTTTTTTCTTCTTCTTCTTCTTCACCCCAGTCGCTGAGTGGACCGGTATATACCTACCCTGCAGCTGACACACTATCGAGAGTATGAAGGACTCTTGATGACTCGAGAGAACTCACAGCGCCTGTCTCTTCTCCGTGCACCATCTGGAATTTTTCTCTCTCTCAGTTAACAAGGTCTTGCTGCACAGTCTCCTTTTATTACTCTTTTCATTATTTTCGTCTATTCTGTGGCGTGCAGCAGACCCCACTGCAGCAAAACCCCCATTGAGAACCGGGGCACCCTCGAAGAACACAAGTGATGTCGTAATTCTAGAAGGTGCCACCGCCGTATTTGAATACATCTGCGAAGTTACGCTTGGCTATAGTGATCTGTCCATCGCCATTTTCAAACAGATCTAGGGGGCGATCTCGTCACGTAGGCTCACATGTTCACGCGCGTGTCGTTCCGGCTATGTACATGTACATCTTGGTAAGCTGTCCGTTTCCGCGATCACAGCCGACTCCCACTTTTTCTCTTTGCCCTTGCACTGCTGTTTCTACTACTGTTACCTTGGAAGAGCGAGCACAATGAAGTGACTTTTCAGCGGATGTTGCCAGTGCCCCTCCTGATGCTACATCTGTTCCGCATTCTGCCGCAGATCTGAAGCCGCAGAAAAAGAAGTTGTCCTTTGCCAGTCAGACAGCGGCAGCAGCTATTACTGGGATCAGATGTAGCAGCGCGGTAATAGCAACTGGGGTCGTGATGCTTGACGAAGTTGTTTTCGTTTATATATTGAACATCAGTAGTGGCAGGTAAGAGATGTCGTAGCGACAACTTCCTTTAACTGCAACCTAATAACGTAGTTTTGCCCAGCCACACCTAGTTACGCTGCTACTGCTGCAACTTTGTCCCTTTTCGCACCCAGGCACACGTCTGTGGCTTCTGACAACGAATTTCCAGCAAATCGATCTTCTACCGTATTTCCCGCTACTAGACATCGCTCCCTCCCAGCGGGGCCGGGGTATCACACACAAGTGCACAGCGTCAGCGAGGCATACCACCGGGCGCAATTCTAGTTGTGCGTTTCATCTTTTCTTCGGTACACCGGCACTGCGATTGTCACTGCGAGTGTTGATAGTTTTTTTTTTTTTAAGAGTTCACACACCGAGTGGTAGCGACTTCTGCGTCGCGGAGGCATCGTTTGCTGCTTCTAGCGGTACATTAGCAGTGTGTTTTAAAATCTTTCCTTTTTCTGACGGTACACAATGGGGCAATGCAGTTCCTGCTGTGGAGAATCCACAGAAACGCAGCTCGATGTCGGACCGCCTGAGGACTATGGCAGTAACAAGTCGAAGACCCCCGCAACTCTGGCGGCGGAAGAAATGTTGAAGAAGTTCAAACCAGAGATGTTCGACAAGCTTCAGCACGGTATCGCCGTGGGACTTATTCTGCAGGTGCGCTATTATCTTCAGAATGAAGCCAATTTGGGGATTTGTAGCTACCGAAGGGTGTAGAGAAGATGGACAATTTGTACAGATAAGTACACCTTTAGGTGTAAGTACACTGTGTCGTTCTGCGGGTGTGCTACTTGGGGGAGCGGTAAAGTCTTGCACAATTAAAAAAATGTTTATCATATGTTTGAAGTGGATAAATTCTAGACAACAGAGACCTGCTAAAGTATTTGATTATTCGTGTAAGTCTCCTACTTGTGAATAAACATTTACAGTTGCGTTATTGTGCAATCCACACTTGCTGAAAAGCCAGCACGCGTGTAATGTCAACTTGATCTGTGTGGCGTAGCAAAAGTCTATATTATATTACCATGCACGTAAATGTCATTTCATTTGTAATTATGAACTCAGATATATTTTGGCTTTGTCTCTTATCATTACAACTGTACGGTGTCTTTGGCGTGCGAAAAACGAGTTAACACGCAGAATGTGAGAAATATCCTCAAACACAGCTCCGATAAAGACTCTCTTTCTATCCCTCTCTGTCTCTCTCTCTCGTGTCGTCCCCCTAGATGCCAATCCATTGACGCACCACCTGCACCCCTCTAGGCGAATGTGTTTCTTGCAGTGCACATTTGTCCTCACTTAAGAAACACATACATGATATAGAGGAAGGAAAAGCATCCCAGCAATATAGACATGTGTGTCCGGCGGTACACCTGGATTTCCTGTGACTGGCAGCAACGTGTAGTGCAATATTATAAAGTGAGTGCGCCAGCCGTCTAATTTGGTATATTTGATCACTACACACGTGCACGCATATACTTTTGAACAAACTTTTGCGTGTGTCCATGTTTGGTGTGCGTGTATATGTCTGTATATAGACACGCCGAACTATTTCTCTCTCTTTCCTTGTATGTGTATACGTACGTGCGGCACACGCAGACACCCTTTTCGAAGTTGCTCCACCACTAGTATTCATCTTATCTATATATTTGAACTTGTTTCTCTTAAACTGTTTCCGTCAATATGCGGATGCTCTTTCGGCTTTTTTTACACTGAAATATATGTGCCGTCTATATTTCAGATGTGCACCTACGTTTAGAGACTGTCTACATTTACACGTTTAGCATATATACGTCTTCTGTACAAGTCTGTATGTGGGAGGCTGCTTCTGCGCCCATGTAATCCTCTCTCTTTATTCAAAAAATTTCCTCACACAACTCTAAGCACGGCTCTCGCGAGCGCTCAAACGAGGTATACCTGTACTCAGCCGTGAAAATCTGTTTCTGTTTCTTGTCGAGCAAACTTCTGTGCGTGTACCTGTCACTCCCGTTCCAAGGGTATATGTAATCGGCTTTTTTTGACCACAAGCATATGTGTACTGAGTGTCTGTTATCTACATTCTCTCTCTCTCTCTCTCTCTATATATATATATATGTATATATATATATATATATGCTTGTGTATTGTGAAGGTGTAAGTAGACTAAGGCATATAGTACATGTTATTTTAGGTTTCTGTCTGTGCAGTCTACGAAGAGATTCTTATGTATCTGCGTAAAGCGCACTTTTTTCTTTTTCCTTGAGTTTTATCCGACTCTCCAACCGTCCTACACCTAGAGACCTCTTCTCGACTTTTCCTTATAGATATACCACGATAAATAGAGAGATACATTTGTTTTTCTTCGTGTGTCTCTACGAGGTATACGTGTCTTTATACCTGCTCTCTGCGTTCCAACTGTCACACACGTGTATATACAAATCGTGTACTGGCTTTCTGTTTATATAAGTCTTTTTCACTTCCCCGTGTGTCTTGGCGTGTGATCTCTCCCTGTATTGCGAGACGTCGAAATGAAGAGAGCTTTAGAGCGCAGGCATTCTGAGGAGTCTCCTTTCGTAGATGTGTGAACGCGCTTCTGTATCTCTGTATACTTGCACCCCCCACAAATGGCTTTTCTTTGAAAAAAATACATGATTCCTCGTATTTCCCTCTTTTTCTTTGTCTCCTCCTTCACTTTCCTTCTTTCCCTCAGTCGGGAGTCAGTCACCAGTCAAATATACACCATTACGGGTTGTTTAGATCGTACCTGCTTTTTTAAAGAGAGATACATAGATGTAGATGTAGACGTGCATGCCGCATTTATATAATATCTGCCTCTATACGGAGACGGGACATACAGACAAAAAAGTGGAAATATGACTCTCACAATGCGCTCCATTTCTCAGGTGCTCGCTTGTATCAATCTCTCCTGTTCCTCGTCTACCTCACGATAGATGTAATGCCAGTCTGATCCATTTATGTGAATGTACACTGTCCAGTACAAACGATAATTCATATGGTCATAAAGAAACGTTTTTTTTATTTGCTTCAATCTTTGGATGCGTGTTTCTCCCCTACCTGCATAGACTCTCCTGTTAAACGCCCGTATTGTATTTCTCTTTTTCTACACGCACAAAGTTGCAGATGCAGATGTAAATATATATATATATATATATATATATATATATATATATATATAGAGAGAGAGAGAGAGAGAGAGAGAGAGAGAGAAGGAGGGAGTGGAACAGAGATATTAGTTAGATACATCGATAGATGGCATGTATATATATACGTGTATATACGTAGTTATCGATATTATATATGCGTGCGGAGGAATTGCTGATTATCCTTTTTCTGAGAGCGTCACACTTCTGTGAGTGATCTTTGTTATTCATGCTAAGGTTCTTCTGACCTCTCAGTTTATGTCTGTACAGGTCATACTTTCTCCGTTATAATAGTTTTCTTCTGTTACGTCTCTTTGCGAGGGTGTCTTTCCCTCCTTTACAAACGTGGAGGTATCTCTCCTTTTGTATCTCTTTTTGCACATCTGTTTCTCGTCTATCATTGCGTGTATCTACGAGGACGCACTGATACGAGTCGTTCCTTCCTCGATGTTCGTTGTGCAGGACAGGTCTCGACTGGCTTGTACGGTGGCATTGACAGACGACAAGAAAGCAGTTGAGCTTGCTTGCAACAGCAGGTCCAGACGCGTGTTGTTGACAGATATCAAGAATATTCTGTACACCCCGGAGCAGCTGAAGCGCGTTGATTACTCTGCAGGAATATCAACAGAAGATTTCTGCGTTGCTTTGCATCTCGCTGAGTCAGGCAACTGTATTCCACTTTTCTTCTCTTCTGCCGCAGACAAAGATTGCTTCGTTGCAAGTCTTCTTTCCCTGCGAGACAGGTGCACCACAGGCACTGCTGCTCCAGCAAATTGAAGTTGAAAAAAGGAAACAAAGCCAAGCGCGAACGAAATGAACGCAGAGAAAGACATTCTCTTCGAGAGAAGCATATGCACGTCTGTTGGCGTTTCAGAGAGAAAGTAAAAAAAATTGTTGCGCCTGAACCAGATTATTCCGCAAAGCACAAGAAGCAGAAGGAGAGATCTGCGGTACACACATGTCTTGTTCCGGAGGAAGACATATCCACGTGTTTCTCTCTATACGCCTTGAAAGTGCATTTGCCGCTTTATGTACACAGCCATACATATATATGTGCATATGTATGTGCGTGTACGTAGCCCTCTGTGGGTGTCTGGCGCCAGAAGTATAGATGTGTAGACGTCGATGTTTCTCTCTCTGTGATTTTCTGTGGAAAAGTGTGACTTCTCTTTGGATGTCTCGCTTTTTGTAGATGTATCTTTTTACTATATAGCAATCGGTGTCTCTCTGACAGAGTCTGCTGCTCTTTCTTCCTATGTGGAGACAGTTGCATTGGTGGTCTGCAGCTGCGGCACCTTGTTTCAGCGGAAGGAGGGGATTTTTTTTCTGCTATGTGTCAATACGTATACGTATGTTCACTTACATACGGATACGCGTACTTCTACATCTTTGTATATTTCTTTGTACATCTCGAGATAGGCAGACACATCTAATAACGTGAAGTCTACCTTGTGCCAGATGTGGACCTTGAGTGCAAATTTTGCTACTCGAGAGAAAGAACAGTTTGAGAAAGCAAAATACACTTGACTTGCAGAAGAAGAACGATTTGTCGCAGAGGAGAAGAGGTTCATGGTGTTTCAAAGTACATACAAGTGCATGCATCTCATCTTTTTACATCTTGCTAGAAAGGCGTGTGCAGAAGAGTACGCAAGGATATCATTGTTTCCATTAAACAATTGAATGCGTCTGAATTGCTTTTTCTTTGTCGCTTTAAAGAGATCCGTCGGTATCCACCCACGACTTCATAAATATATATATATATATATACACACCTGTGGTGTCTGTATCTATGAATCGTCGTTGCACTGGCTGCCCGCAAATATAACGTTATAAAGGCGGGGATGCCTTTATACGGATGATGCAGTATTACAGAGTAGAGTTTCTCAGCTGCTGTATTTTTCAGCTGAAACTCAAACCTTCCACACACATGGATCTAGATGTCTTTATCCGCGTTGTGGTTTTTTTTTCAATATATATCTCGTACAGCGCACAGAGAGTAACGATGACGCTACTGCGGAAGGAAAGAGAAAGCACAGAGCCTCAAGACCATACCGGCTCTCTCCTCTTTCGTTTTTGTTCCCTCCGCATCGGGAGTGCCACACAAAAAAGAGAATAGATGTCTTGGTGCATCGACGCTCTATCTGACTATATATATATATTATATATGGAGGTACAGCAGGGGATGCAAATAAATATCGTTTCTTTAGTGGTACAGAGAGATTGATATATGTATTCAGCAGACGAAGGTTCATTCAGGCGTATAGGAGCGTGTTTTTGATAGACACTTGTCTATTCACGTATGCGTGTAGACTGAAGGGATAGCTATGCCACATATTCCTTTCCAAACGGAAAACGCCGTGTATGTGCGTACACAGCGGATGTCCCTCACGCATGCGCAGTATGTGTACACCGCAGAGGTACCCTCATGTGTTCAGTGCTCTGTATTGATGTGTGTGAAGACGTCCCTAGAAATCATCTCGCCATTGGTCTACATATGCTGGAAATATTTTTATCAGTCCCTCTGAACAAATATTCAAAAATTATCTATCCGCACCCACATATAATATATATATATATATACGTACATGTGTACACGGCAAACGCAGCTGGAGTGCGCACTTGATGGAAGGAACAGAGATTAAGAGAAAAAAAAAAAAGACTTTTTCGCCGCGAGAGAACAGAATTCGTGAATCTATATATATCTATATATATTGATAGATAGATAGATAAACATATATAGATATAAAGAGGTGTACCAATGTATATGTCTGTTTGTACAAGTATGTCTGCACATCATGAAGAACTTCCTGAGATAGAACGCCCAAGATTTATGTGTATGTGTAACGCGAACGAGGAAGAGATAGAGAGAATAAGTGTTTTGTCCGATATGTATACGTATAAAAGATATGGGAAAAAGTTTACTCATTCATGGGAGGATCAATACAGAATTGCTTCAAGCCTGCTCTGGATACGTATCTGTGAAAGTGTGTGATACAGACACGTGAAATTATCTTAATGTAAAACTGTTCCACGTGTAGTACGAAGCACAATTATTTTATTCAACAGGAAAGACAGGGCTACTTGAATCTGCTCTTTCATATGTGGAAACGAGGAATGGGAAACGGATAAATATACATATTTATGTGTATGTATATATATATATATATATATATATATATATATATATGTACAAGACTGGTTTTTCAATAGATGCACGTAAGTAGGTTTTCTCTCTTTATCACGGATATACGTGCAGGGAAATATACGTCTACACACAAATTTATCTGCCGCTTATTGTAGAGATCTCCATATTTACATCAGTGTATTCACAATTATGTGTGACCGGGTACACACGTGAATAGTACAATGTAGTGAACAGCAGATGTGTCGTTTAGCTGCACGCCTTTGCCAATGATACTGATAAGGAATGTTACTCTTGTGCTGTCAAGGAGACGTTGTTGACATTAGAAAAGCTGTCTCTTCGAGAAGAACTTTCATAAATGGTATACGGCGTGTATGAGACGTTTCAGATGCCTCGCCACATACAAACCTTCTGGACTTCACACAAACTCTTTCCCACTATATAGATGTAGAGGGGGGAACATTGGTATGCCATTCATCTACACATATCCGCGTGTATCCACGTATATCGATCTTTATATATATATATATATATATATATATATATATATATATATATATATATATATATATATATATAGATGTGCGTAGTGTACTCGGGCGAGCCTACACGTACGCATGGACGTGTACTGACGCTAACGTACAAGCATGTCTTCATACCTATTTTCCACCTTCAGCTGCACGCACAGAGTAAGACATTGGCAGTTGATTGCACGTATTGAGATAGATACCAATAATTGAAGGACGGCTACTGTTGCTGCGACGGCGTGGCATGGAGATGCTTTTTTGCGTCGGCTGCAGTCGCAGAAAGAGAAAGAAAGACCAGTAAAAATCTTTTTCGTGCTCCTTCTACTGTTCACTCTTACTAAAACTTCATCATATCAGTGCGTCCTCTCCTTTCACGTGGAAGGAGTTTAAACAGAAACAGGCAACCAGAGAAAAAAGGGGAAGTTTAACTCAGAAATTGCTTATATTGAGCGTGCGCATGTGCACATGTTATGCCGGTATTACTCGAGGCACAGAGGGAGACGTAATTATCTAGACATACACGTATACGACATCTGTGCATCTATAGGGAACCTCTTAAAATCGAATGTATATACATATGTATACATATATATATATATATATATATAAAGGGGAAATAAAGATGCATGTATTTGTTAGATGCATACTATATGTTTGTTTATGGAAGGGGGGCCCTGTGAATATATATTCTCGGCTCACTACACTGGATAAGTGAGGAAACGTGGCAAGGAGAGACGTACATTCAAATAGGAATTCGTAAAACTCGCTATGTAGTCCTCTCTACAACTCTCTACGTGACTCCCCCTATCTACGTCTTTTTCTCCATATATCTGTCCTTTGTTAGCTTATGGGTCAAATCCCTGCCACTCCAACAACTACCTCTCTAAGCACTGCAAGTGTTTTACCATTCTTCTCGCTTTTCGCAAGTACCGCTCCCACTCCTTAGACCAAATACTGCCGCACTGCGTGACAAGCACAGTTCTGCTTTCGAGGTCTCGCAAAAGGTCTCCACAAGCGGGAAAATCTGCTTAGAAAAGCATGTCCCACTGTCGTAGCAAAGTGGCCCGTTAGCATGGTTGTTTGATCTGCAACTTGCTCTGTCGAAAATTTGTGGAAGTTTCACCTACCTGTCCTCACAAAAGACTTTTTGTGGTGTGTGCTGAAGAGCACTACTACGGAGGTGACGAGCAGAAAAAGGACGAGAAGAAGAATCTGAACAAGAAGCTGAAGAATGGTTGTAGTGGATGTGAGAGGGGCGAGAGAGAGAGAGACGAAGCGGCACGAGGAGAGGATAGGCGCATAACGAGATAACGTTAGAGAACAAGAGCACAAGAAGAAGGGAGATTTCCAATGAAAAGAGCGTAAAAGTCGGCAACGAAGAACTGGAGAGTCCACGACGACGGGAAAAGAAAACAGAAAAAACGATGATAAAGGCGAACAAGGAAAGGGATAAAAGAGATGCAAGAGCGGTTAATAAGAAGAAACAGAGACATAAGATGAAAAGGGAGAGGATTTGCAACAACGGGACAGGATACAAATAGCAGGGTTGGATACGAGAAAAGTCATGTGAAAACAATCAGTTTTATGCACTAAAGGAGGAAAACGAACGAGAAGAGAATATCCTTTATGTGCACTGAATAAGTGATAAACAGCGAGGACACAGGAAGAGAATGAGAGACGGAGTAGAGAACGTGAATCGGGGAGATATGTCATGTGGACACCAAGCGACAGAAATGTCCAGGAACAGGAAGAGGAAAAGGATAGGCAGACGCTACAAGAGAAACGATAAGGACATACGCAAGGCGAAAACTAAAGAAAAAGAGATCCCTTGAAAGAGTGGGAAAACAAAAGAATTTGTCAAACATCCTGAAGGTTTTGTGCAAAGAGTGACTGGGATTAAACAAAGCCGTGACTAGCTTTTACTTCCAGAAGAGACGATATGGAAAGGTCAAAAAGTCAAGACTTGCTGAGCTGTACATGCTTTATTCTTACTCGTGCAACACACTTGCATCAGCTCCAGAATCTCACATCAATACAAATTTGTACGAGTTGACCACCGGCATTCACGATACAACATCACATATTCAAGTGCACGCCTACACATAAAAATGTCAAATGTAGGCCTACACGTGATAAACGATTGTTTTCTTCGCTGTCACAAAGCACCACAGTCTCGAGTACGCTATGGCCTCTGGGAACGGATCTATGTGAAGGCTTCTGCCACGGGAAATCGGTGCCGAGCGTAATTTGAGTTTTTCTACAATGTTTACGATGGATACTCGTCTGCAGGCTTGGTCAAAGCGTCCTTTCTTTAACTTCAGTAGGACCTTTTATGCGTAGGTATTCGGATGGGTGGCGCATTGCTTTCTGTGAGAGTGACAAGTATTAATACCTCAGTAACGCTGGTATGTACAATACTATTGTGTGAGGTACAGATCCAACAGTTGTCCCCCTTGTTGTTCATCACTTATTCAGTGCACATAAAAGATATTCTCTCATTTCTGGAAAGAGATTAGAGGCACTAGGAAGTATGTGGTGATGATATCTCCTTCCGTCTAAATGCCAAATGCCAGTGGAGATCTATTGTGATACTCTCAAGTACAAAGGACATGTACGTTGCCGTACGCGTGCGCCGGCCACCGATGTTTCTCTCAAGAAGGAAGAAATCCGCGTCTTCTCTTTAGTCACTGGCACATGTGTACGTGCAGTATTCTTCACACATCCAATTATCTATGCGATTGATCTCCTCCTGGGTTCTGGGTACTGTAATATCCACGTCAAACTCCGA
The DNA here is from genome assembly GCA_949786405.1 of Onychomys arenicola. Lineage (NCBI taxonomy): Eukaryota > Metazoa > Chordata > Mammalia > Rodentia > Cricetidae > Onychomys > Onychomys arenicola. Next base: position 33,055 of record CATKUM010000260.1, on the reverse strand, counting down.
GCAATACAACTATGACTCGACTCGCGACCCCTCTACTGATCTAAACCAGAAAACCTCCGCACCGCAGTGGGATCAGGAACTTGTTCTCTGCTGTTCCTACTCTATTCACGTTTCTCAGAAACACCTAAACACATGGTTTCTCCCACTTATAGCTCTACCAGTATACTCCAGTGTTTTCATTACAACAGAACACTGTACAAGCACTATTGTGTGAGCTACAAACCCAACGGTTGTCGCGGCAGAGGGTAGCACACTTTGGACGTTTTCATGCTGAAAATGTCGTCTCTATATGCATCAGGTGTGAATCACCGTACTTTCGGGCGGCATGTCTTTTTTTTCTTTTGTGCAAAGAGTTTTCCTTTAGTCCTGCAAAACAATTTTCACCTATTCTTTTGAATGTGTAGGCGGGAAATACACACGTCCGAGCACGTGTAGGCTGCCGCGCTAAAGAATGAATGATTTACTCGAGGGACCATGGTCTACAGCGTTACATCATATACTTGCGCTTAGACATCATACACTCACTAATCTCATCATTAGGTTTTTAATGCCGGGAACCTTTTCCGGTCTTGCTCCAGCAACATGACTAATGCCTACGCGAAGGCAGGAGAAGAGTGCAACTGTTTCTACAATTTTGTCATGAATAAAAAGATATCTTTGTTTTCGAGTGCACAACGGGCAGCAGATGTCCCCGTCTCAAAGAGTGGTATCCAAATTTTGCTTTGTTCAGACGACCTCTCCAAATCGTGTGAAAAAGACCGACGGCACAAGCGGAGCTTCCATGGAATTCAGCTTAATGAAGAAGACAACAATGTCAGTGTAATTCTTATCCTGAGCCTATTTTAAGGAGAGGCTGTAAAGGTGTTATTTTACACTAATCCTTCTGACGTTACCCACTCTTCACTGGACGAAACCGTGGCAAGCGCAACCTTAATGTGGTTCTTTATAGCTATCGCACAGATGCTATCACCCAAAGACCACAATATCCATAGTTTTACCGTGCACCTCGAGATCTGGACGTGAGATTATTTGCAAACGCGGGGGACGCATTTGCACCTCCAGAAGCTGATATACAAGTTTCAGTCCAATCCATATTAAAGGAAAAGCCTTATCCATATCCGTATCCAGAGCAAAGCTCACACACCTTCTTGCATCAGTATGCACAAGTGGAGAGAGAGGAATCGAGAATGACTCAAAAAGAAAGGTTTACATCCGGACGTAAGTGTAGATGTTAGGGGCGGAAGAAGGAGACGTAAAGTTGACAAGTACGCTCACAGCTGTGGATGGTGGTGACAGATACCTGCGTAGTCTGTGCGCGGAATCGTTCAGTGCTACTGACCTCGATATCCCTTGACTGAGGTGAAAGTTCCGCTTGCCAAGGTTATAGACGTGTGAGGCTCTCCTCTTTCTTTCTTCGGCGTCTGAAGTATAGTAACGCGTTGACGTGGGCATAGTGCAAGGTATACGGCTTTAGTACCTTGTGCGTTGTTGCCCGAAGTGCTCAATATCTGTCCTGTTTTTACTGCAGTCAGAGGCAGAATTATTGTTGCCATTCGTCAACTACTACTGTATCCTGTTTACGATTCTGTATTTCAGTAAACCGCCTTGTCGCCCTCTACGTTCATTATAGCATTATACCTTGGTCTGCACATTTTTATTCACGCAGTTCACATACATCGAGCGAGTAGACATATATTTATCTGTGCCGCTTTTTTTTCCCTTCCTCTATGATTTCTTGACACTTGCCGTGCATTAGTCTCTATCTTTTCCGCCAGCTTCACGGGGCGTATGCAGTAGTGATGCGGTGCCGCTGGATGATCGTCTGCGGCCTTGTGCCCACATGCTCACACCACGTGGCTCTTCATAAATATAGAAACACACATGTGTGAACGAATCTACGTCTGTTCGTTCGTATGGATAACGTATCCGTTGGCGGCAGCCCTTCTGGGGATATTATTCTCTTTTGCACCTTCTCCTTGAAGTTGCGGTGGTGTCTTTACACCTTGTCTTCTACTGAAGAACAGTCTATTCGGCCTCTCTCTTCAACGGCACACGCCGTGGTGTGTCTGCCATGCCTCTCTGCCGCGTAACTTCGCATTTTGTGTCTGTGTACGCTTCCTGCTCTCAGTAATATAGACAGGAATGCTAAAAAAGGTGTTCGGCTATTTTTCACTATTTGTTCTGCAGGCTGTAGTTATTCACCGCAGTCCACCATCACATATACTCCGCCGTCTCGTCAACTCCAAGTGTCTGTCCGCCTGCGCCTCTCCGAGCCACTAACCCGCGCACGTGTATAGCCTTGCCTTGCTACTGTTGATAACACACGTCCTTCCGATGCAGCCGCTCCTGCAGCTCCAACAACCACAGGCTCCAGTTATATTTCCCACAAATTATGTACATGCACTTGAAATATGCGAGTTCCAAAGCCGAATCTTCCAGTGGCAACAGACAGCCCGGGCGCGGGAGCTAATTTCCAGTGCCACCACATTTTTCTTCTATTCCTGTGCACCGTATTGCAGCAGCAGCATGTCTACCATCGACGACTTACCGCTGCAATTGCTGATTTCTTCTTCGTCCGGTGTTTTGGGTTCTCTATTTTTTTCTTTCACGGCATGTCTGCTTTTGCCACCCGACACCCTTCAGCACCCGTATCCTGCGGCTCCAACTGGTGCTCTGCTTTTCATTGTCTTGATACATACCCAATGTGCAAATCGGCATGGTTCTTCAGCCGCATTGCCTCTGCAGCACGCGTAGCTTGATTGCCTCTTGGGTGCCTCTAGTGATTTTCTTCCTGCTACGTACATATTTTTGCTTGCTGATGTCTTCTCAAGCAGTTTCTCGTGCCTCTTTCTCCGCTCGCTCCTTACTCGTCTTGCATGAAACTCTTTCGCTTTTTCCCTCTGCCAAGTAAGCATCTTTGAACGTTCATAATCGCTTCATTGCGTATGTGTCTAACTCCCTGTTTCTTCTACCGTCTCATCCTCTCGTCCGCGTTTTTTTCTTCTTTATTGGTACCATTTTACTTTTCTCCAAGATGCACGCCTTTCTGTCGCCGCACTTGCTCCTGCTCTGTCTTTCACGTCTCTGGTCTGCTGCTCAGCACCTTTCCCTCCTGTGCTTTTATCTCTTCTTTGTCGATCACGAATATCGCTGGCGGCCATCTCGTCCTTCGTCGCGATCGTTTTCTGCGGTCGTCTGTTTTTTTCTAAAGAACTCGTGCAATTTATGTGAGCGTATGTGCACGTCGTCTGAGTTTCGTTCTCTCTTTGTCTAATTGTTCTTTTTCTGATTCTACCGCAGCGGCGTACCTACAAGATATATATATATATATACACACGACAACGATGTTTTCTTGGTGTCCGTCTGCTACCGCTGTCTTAGCAAGAGTTCTCTTTCTCTTCCCGTGCTCAGTCTGTTCATCTGTGTATTTTCCTCGTGCAGGTGGATCTTCTGAAGGAGCTTTTCCCCATGTATATACTACAGATATGTAAATCTTCACAAGGATACCCGTCAACATATATATTATGTCCTCACGCGTACACACATCTATATATTCGTACATATCTGTGTCATTCTGTGTATATGTCCTTAAAAAGAAGGGATTGTTCAAGTAGTGGGAGATCAGCAGCGGCAGCAGCTGGTCAGTATGGCGACACAACAGCAGACGAAGGCGCAGCAGATGCATTGGCAGCAGCAGGAGCTTCGGTGACAGCAACATCGGAAGGAGTTAACTGACAGAGTGGTGGAGCCCCAGTGATGCAGCAGTAGAAGCAAACGAACCACAGCTGCAGCAAAGGCTCTCTGCAGCACAACAACGCGAGCTGGAACGCTTTGACTGCAGCAGCTGGAGCAGCAGCATCCTCAACTAATAGCAGATCGTAGCCTCTTCTCTTCCCATCACCGCCAGCAACTGCAGTCCTCGGTGGCACCAGGACTGTCCCCTTGTCCATTAAAGACTCAATAAGGATAAGCATTTATATGCTTACGAAGGCGGTGAAGAGCGCTGATCGATTTGTTATTTCAATGTACCCAAATATATATATATATATATATATGTATAGATGGCTACGTACCCTCGAGTCTCTGTCTTTACTATTTTATAGAGGCTTCACATGTCCCCGACAGTGTGTATATAGACCTCGGCCGCTTATGCTTCGTCCAGAGATGGTCTAGATACATGTTCCTTTCTAAGAAATGCATGTTTCTATGCGTGTCTGTATGTGCATATCTGTATCTGTACAGATCCATGTATACGTTCATATGTCTCTGTATTTGTGGATTTCTTTCTCTATACTCACAGTTGTGTCTACATATATGTGCATGTAAATATCCGTCTTTCTTTATGTGTGGACACTTGACTACTTAGAGCAGCGGCGGCACCTCCGCTAGCACACCACAAGCTTCGCTGTCGGTCTCGTGTCTGCAGCAGCAACAGCAGCAGCAGCGCAGCGATACCTGACAGAGCCTCTACAAGGAGGCAAAAGCAGCACCTGTAATCAGAAGCAGGAAGATGAGAAGAGTCTGGTTTTGCAGGAGTCTAGAGCAGCAGCGAGAGAGCAGCGGCAACGTGTTATGTCTTTTAGAAGCTTAAGTCGCAGCAGCGCTAGCAGCAAATATATACCTATATATATATATATATATATATATATATATCAGTGGGAGGAAGAAGTAGGCAGCGCTGTCGGGGATAGCAGCTGCAGCAGCAGCATGGTGAAGGAAGCAAGTCACTGTGAAGAAACGACAGCAGCACTGCTGCTGCTACAGCAGCAGCCGTGCGGGGTGAAGGAGGTAAAGCTGGACGCAGAAGATAATACTGTTGCAGCAGCGGTATTGTGGAGACGAGACACCTCGGCAGCAGTTGGATGATTGCCTGGTAAAGATGACTAGGAGTGTCTGTACACCTGATCTGCCCGCAGCAGCAGCACGCAGCCGCAGTGCCGCAGCAGTCGCTGGGCAGCAGGAGGTTGAACTTGTGCACCAGCAAGAAGAACTCGAGCAGTTCCAGCAGGAGAGGCCGCTAAACAAGCAGCAGCAGGAGGTGCGATAACAAATAAATCAACGGCAGCGCAGCAGCACGAAGCATCAGCAGCAGCCGCGGCAACCCCTGAGGCTCCGATAGCGGATGCAGCAGCACTGGCAAAGAGAGAGTATGTATGAGCCTCATGTGTGGGGAATGCAACAGGATTTGGCCAATGGAACTGCTGCAGCAGAGGGACGAGACTGCAGTTTTTGTGGACATATATGAAGGAACATTGCTGCTGCTAAGTTGGAGATGACGTGCTGCTGCTGCTGCTTGTCTACATGCTGGCTAACTGCTGCTGCTGCATCATGAGAGATGCTGCTGAAGCACGACAACCAGGTGCTGCTGTTTCAGCCGCAGCCGAAAGTCTCCTACTGCACGTGCTGCTGCGACTATTCTACTGCAGCAGTGAGGGTATTGACTGTTGCTGCGCTGACAGCAGTTTTCTGCTGCTGCGCTGATAGCGGCTCCTGCTGCTGCGCTGACAGAACTTTCCTGCTGCTGCTTCACTGCGACGACTGCTGCTGCTGTTTTTGTTGGAGCTGCTGCCGCTCTTCCTGCAGTGGCCGAGAGACTCTGTTGCTGGTTCGCACTGCAGCAGGCGCAGCAGCACTGAGAGAGCAGCACGAGCAGCGGAAGCAGGAAGAGCGGCAGGTTGAGCAGCAGCAGAAGGAACAGCAGTAAAGGAAGCAGGAACAGGAGTGAAGAAGGCAGCAGTAGAAGGTGTAGCAGCAACAGCGTAAGAAAGACGCGTAGAGCCTGTGCTGCTGCTCAATCAAGCACTCAGGCAGTTGAGGCAGAGATAGAGGCAGCAGCAGCAGCAACAACAAAGAACGTCGCTTTGGCCTGCTGTGCTGCACAGGGAGAAGTATGGACGCCGTTGCAGCAGCAGATCATTTGCGGCATAGTACGCCTGCCACTTGTGCGGCCCAGCAGCAGCAGCAGCACTTCCAGCAGCAGGCGAAGCACCAGCAGCGTGAGAAGAAGAAACAGCAGGAGATGCAGCAGCAGAATCTGCAGAGTCTGCAGCAGGAGACTCACCAGCGGGAGCAACAGCGAGTGAAAGAGCAGCAGGAACAACACACATCACTTCCGCAGATACGCTGGGGTTTGTACTGCCGTTTGTCCTGCAGGCTGCTGCGTTCTGCTGCTCTGCCTACTGCTGCTGGATCATCAGGTTTTGCTGCAGCACCTTCTGCACTCAGGAACTGCTCAGCTGCTCTGGCGTCTCCCTGTTCGTCTCACCCTTCTCTTATTCCTGCTGCTGGTGCAACGGCTGCTGCTACTGAAATGTCTTCTGCTGCTGCTGTTGAAATGTCTTTTGCTGCTGCTGCTGCTGCTGCAGCCAGCCCTTCTGTTGCTGCTGCAGCTCTTTCTGCTGCTGCTGCTGCTGCTGCTCACTCAGTGACTGCTGGCGCAGCTGCTGTCGTCACTCTTTCAGGGTATGTAGCTGCCTTAAATCCTGCTGCTGCGGCTTCTGTTGATGTCGCTGTTTCTCCTGCTGCCGCGATGTCGCGTATCTTTTTTCAAACGTTTGCTTCTGCTGCTCTTTCTACCAACTGTCTCGCTGCTAACCCTCGTGCTGAATCATCAGTCAACGCACGTTCAAAGGGGGCTGCAGCAAGAGCAGAGCAGCAACAACAGTGCATGCTACAGCAAAACGCCAAGGGCACTAAGACAGCAGCAGCTGCTGCCTCTGCAGCGGGATGTGATCTCTTCACGTGCTGCTGCGAGAGTCAAAGATGCAGCAGCAGCAGCAGCAGTAACATCACCAAGAGCAATAGCAGCAGCAGAGACAGCGGCAGCAGCACCCGCAGCAGACACAGGAGGTCTCCCAGGATGTGCAGTAGCAGCAGCAATGATGACAGCAGCAGGGACAGAAGCAGCGGCAGCGACAGCAGCAGTCTGCTTCGTATGTTGTCATCACATCGTCATGTGCTGTCGCTCCGGCGTGTCTCTTTGTTGCAGAAGCAGCAGGTTCGGTTCGTCCAAACGCAGCAGCAGCAGCAGCAACAGCAAGTGCTCCTGCAACAGCAGGAACAGCAGCGGCCGCCGTCATCAGAAGTCTTTCATCTGGCTGCTGCAGTAAAGACGACAAGGAGAAGAACAACAAGAGCAGCTTCAGCAGCAGCACCTCGTGCTCCAGAAGCAGCTGATGCAGCAACTGAAGCCAGAACTCCCGCGGCAGCAGAGACAACTGTAGCAGCAGCAGCAGCGAAGAGACGCGGGGACGACACTCTCAAGCAGGAGAAGGGTCAGGAGATGGATGTCATTTGCTGTGAGACACCTCGACGAACAAGGACGAGCAGGAAGCGATCTGGAGCTACCTCACACAGCATTGCTTCTTTTATGCCCGTGGCAGCAGCAGCATCACAGGAAGAGGCAGCAGCAGCAGCAGCAGGCGGTGCTGCAGCAGCAGCAGCAGGCGGTGCTGCAGCAGCAGCAGCAGGAGTCGATGTAGAGCGAAGAGGAAGTGTTTTCGAAACGCCTTCGCAGCAGCAGCAGACTGCCAAACCCAAAAGAAAAAAGAAGGCGTGCTTGATGCATGCAAATGCGGAAGCAGTGGAGACAGCAGCACCTGTGAGAAGTAGAAAAAAAGAAGCACCTGCACAGAGCGAACGGGGAAAAAAGGAAGCGAACAGGCAGGGCGAGGAGGAGGAGGAGAAGAAGAAGAAGAAAAAGAAGGAAGTGATCTTTGACCCGCTACTGGCCTGGAGAAACTTTGTAAAGAGGGCCCCGCTACTTGTCCAGCTGCAGCAGCAGTGCTTGCAGCCTGAGCAGCAGGTATGCGTGCAACAGCTGCAGCAGACAGAGAGTCAGAGCCGCAGCAGCAGCAGCAGGAGAATCAAAGCAACAGCGACGATTGCAGCAGCAGCAGCAGCAGAGGGAGACGCTAGAGCGATTGCGGCACATCAGCAGCTGCAATCAATAGAGGCAGCACGACGTTGGCACTCCGGAGGAATCTCAGTCGCAGCAGCAGCAGCAGCAACCAGCAGCAGCATCAACCAGCACCAGCACCAGCATCAACCAGCACCAGCACCAGCATCAGCAGCAGCACCAGCATCAGCAGCAACAGCAATCAGCAGCACCAGCAATCAGCAGCAACAGCAATCAGCAGCATCAGCAATCAACAGCAACAGCAATCACCAGCAAGAGCAATCAGCAGCACTAGCATCAGCAGCAACAGCAATCAACAGCAACAGCAATCAGCAGCAACAGCAATCAGCAGCAAGAGCAACCAGCCGCAACAGCAGGCTTTAGATATATATCGAGGAAGTCACAAAGCTGTCAGCAATATTTTAGAAGAAGGGAAGGAATATTCGTTCTGCCTTCGAGAATACGAAGCGCTGCTGCTGATTGAAATGTTTGCCTTTTCTGTCGCTCTGCGTTACTTCGTTTCTCTGTAGACTGCCTCTCTCCCTCTCTCTTCTCTTCCACGTACTCTCATTTAATATCTCCTCTAAAGGCACCTGCACAATCAAACGTATGCACATTGCCCAAGGTCCCACGACTCTATAGTTTCTTTCTTTCCATTCCTGCAGCAGCCTGTATATATAGACACACTTATAGTTGTATATCTCTTTCTCTTCTCCCTTCTCTTTCAGTGTCTTTCGTGACACTGCTGCTGAACATATCACAGTTTTCTGCTTTCCATTCATTCCCTTTTGTCTTTCTCTCTGTCCCTCTGTTGCTGCTCTGCATGAGCTTCTACGTCTCCATTGAACTCCGCTTCAGTCTTGTGCTACTTTCTTGAGGATATCCATGTATATATATATACATATACGTATATATCCATACACATATATATATATATATATATATATATATATATATATATATATATCCCCACATATATGTATATATATGTATGTATGTGTATGTATGCATGCCTTGGGCAAAGGAAGAGAATCTTTAGTTGCGCAGCGCAAGTTGATAGGTCTACAGCAGCAGAGCTACTTCTCTATATCTTGATATATATGAGAAGTATATACGCACGGTTGTACTATAGAGAATTGCCTCTGCATGTCTGCGGGGTATTTTTTCTTGACGAATACTTTTTCTCTTGTGCGTATACTCACGGCAGTTGCTGCTGCGCTCGATCTCATGCTGCTGCTGCTGTTGCTGCTGCTGCTTTCTTCCTAACGCTGCTGCTGTCGCTGGCCTCTCTATCTCGTGCTGCCGCTGTTGCTGCTGCAGCTGGTCTCTTTCTCATGCTGTTGCTGTAGGCTGCTGGCGTGATGATGACATCCGACGCTGCAGTGCTCATGCTATTGAAGCTTCTCTTCTTCTTCTTCTTTCTCTTCTTCTTCTTCCACTCCTCATGCTGCTGCTTCACTTGCTGCTGCTTCACTTGCTGCTGCTTCACTTGCTGCTGCTGCTGCTGCAGTCAGAGAAGCTGCTGGTGTGTGTTTGCCGTGTCGCTGTCTTGGCGGTGAAAGTGCTTGGGGGTGACTGCTGCTGCTGCTGATGTGGAGTTCTCTGCAGCTGCTGTGCTTCGTTGCTGCTGCAGCAAATCATCGTTATCAACAGCAGCAGCGAGTTGCAGCAGTTCGTCTCTCGCTTCTTCTCTTCTTCCGCCTCCTCGTCCTGCAGCAGCAGCAGCAGCTGGCCCATCTGTAACTTTTTCTACGACAGCAAACATTGGCTGCAACAGCAGCAGCAACAGCAACAAGACGAGCAGCAAATGAAGAAGGAGAAGCTGCATGTCTTAGCGCAGCAGCAGCAGCAGCTACAGGAGACCCCACTGTCTCGTCACTGTGAAGAGAAGAAAAAGCCGTCTGAGCAGCAGCAGCAGCAGCAATTCGTCCAGAAGTTGCTGCTGCAGCAAAACCGCGGCAGCAGTTGGGAGAGGAGTGTTATCTCTGAGGCACAGCAACCCCACATCGGCGTTGTTGAAATTCTCTTTGAAGATGGCTCTACTGTTGCGTCTACCAGCAGGCTCCTGAGAGACGCGAAGTATTTCAATAAAACGTATCGAGCGCGCTTTCCAGAGCCTGTCGCATACCTCATTTCTCTTGCATTTACGACATCCCGCTCTTCTTCTTCTTCTTGGCCTCTTCGTCCTGCTGCTGCTGATGTTCCTTCTGCTACTGTTGCTGCTGCTGATGTTCCTCCTGCTGCTGCTGATGTGCCTTCTGCTGCTGCTGCTGCTGCTCGTGCTCCTGCTGCTGATAGTGGTGATGAGGTGTATGTTTCTAAAGAAGAAGATGCATCTTTTGCTGAATCTGCTTCGGCCGCCTTCGTCTCTTCGCATGAGAGAACTGCTGCTGCACCAGACATTTCTCCAAACGTGCTGCTCCAGCAGTCATACAATCAGCACCCTGCGCTGCTCTCTTCGCCCGCGGGTAAGGCACATGCATGCAAAGAGCAGCAGCAGCAGCAGCACCAGCATCTGCAGCAGCAGCAGCACCTTTAGCACTAGTAGCAATAACAGCAGCGACAGGAGCAGCAGCAGGAGAGGAGCAATACAAAGGAGAAGAAGGTCAGGAATAGCGCTGCAGTTGCAGTAACAGCAGAGTAGATGCAAGAGATGCAGCAGCTACTCGCTACTGCAGCAGCAACGCTGTTTCATCGCAGCAGGTCTGTATCAGCAGCAACAGAGGAGTTGCAGTTGCAGCGGAAGACAAAAGAGTAGCGGCTGCTTGATTCAGCAGCAGCAGCAGCAGAAGAGCAGTGGGAGGCGGGTGGCTGCTGCTCTGTTCCTGCTCCCCCCGGAAGTAGCTGGGGAAGACGCAACAATAGCAGCAGCAGCAGCAGCAGCAGAAAAGGTGTGGGAAGAGCTGCAGAACCCGCGGATGAAGCAGGACCAGCAGCCACAGCAGCAGCAGCAGCGCGGCGGTAGGAGGGGAAGCTGCAGCACGAGGAAGTAGCAGCAACACAGTATCGGTGGGAAGAGTTCGCAGGAGAAGCAGCAGCAGCAGAGCCTAGCAAGGGAGCTGAAACATTGGGTGAAGGTGCTGGTAGCTGCTGTCGAAGAAGTAGAGCCTGCGGCAGATATCCCACACAGGCTGCTGTTCCTTTCTCTCTATCGCATGCATCTCGCAGCTGTTCCTTGTCCTGGTTCTTCTGCTTCTCTTCTCAGTGAAGAACAGCAGTTCATCCGATTTCCTCCTCTCTTTTCTGTCCTTCAAGCGTATACATACATATGTGTCTAAATGCAGATATATATACATATATGTATATATATATATATATATATATATAAATACTAATGAATTCCCATGTGCATGCATGCATAAATAGATATATGTATATAAGTCACTGTATGCATGCATGCGTGTATGTATATGTCGAAGAAGCACCAGCAGAGGTGCAGCAGGCTTTCGGAGGAGTGGGTGGAGGATGCTCTCTTTCTGCTGGGGTATTTGAGGCTCCTGTCTTTTTCTGCATGCATGCGTCTGTATGTGCCTCGATTGCTCAACTCTGCTGCTGCAGCAGAAGAAAGCGTCATCGTTGCTGCTCTGCACGTGCCTGAGGATGAATGACAGAGCCTCTTCCTTCCTGCGTCTGCAACCTCGCTTGTGCAAAATCGCTGTTCCTGCTCTTGCTGGTGCTGCTATTCTTGCTATTGCTGCTGCTACTTCTGCTGATGATACTACGCTTGCTGCTACTTCTGCTGGTGCTGCTATCCTTGCTGCTGCTGCTGCTGGTTCGCTAGCTGCTGCTACTGCTGCTACCCTTGCTGCTGCTGCTGCTACCCTTGCTGCTGCTGCTGCTGCTACTCTTGCTGCTGCTACTGGTAATTCTCTTGCTCTTAATGATTCTGTCGCTGCTGTTGCTGCGACTCTTGCTGCTGCTGCTGCTCTTGCAACTGCTTCTTTTTCTTTTTGCTGCTGGAATCGTATTGCTGGTGTGAATGCTTGTGCTGTTGCTTGTAACAGCAACGGTAGAGGATTTGCCTACGCCAGAGGCGTGGCTGCAGCAGCAGCAGCAACTGCAGCTTCTTCTCTCAGAAGAGGCAGCAGCAGGTGAAGACATAACAGCAACAGATGCAGCAGCAGCAGCAGATGCAGCAGCAGCAGCAGCTGCTGCACTTGGTGATATTCACCGTTGGAGATGGATCCACGTGCTGCTGCCGTGTAATATGATGCGTTTCTTTTGCTGCTGCCCTGCTCACCACCTTCACGGACATCCACAGCAGCAGCAGGAGGAAGAAGAAGAGGAAGAGATGAAGCAACAGCAGCAGCAGCAGCAAAGAGAGCAACAGCAAACTTTCAAAGCGCTGCTGGAAGTTGAACAGCAGGTGTGGGGTTTTATACGACGCATCGCCTGCGCTGCTGTCGAACAAGGAAACCCCTCACCAGCTGCAGGATGCACAGCAGCAGTAGCAAGAGCAACAACAACAGCAACAGGAGCGACACCCAGTGCAACATGGACTGCGCTGGCTGGGACGAGAATGCAGCAGCAAAAGCAGCCGTATCAGCTCTGCATGCAGCAGCAGCAGCACTGCAGCGAGCAGACGCAGGAGCAGGAGAGGGAACCGCAACAGCAGGAGAAGGAATCGCAACAGCAAGAGAAGGAACAGCAGCAGCAGCAGGAGGAGGAAGCGTGGACGGAGTGTGAACCTTTGCAGCTACGCTCAGGCGGTGTGTTGCTGTGTTTCAGCACGCAGCAAGTGCTGCGACCGCTGCTGCAGCGGTATCCCAAGACGGTATGCGAAAGAGGAATAGCAGCAGCAGGAACACCAGCAGCAAGAGGAACAGCAGCAGCAAAAGAAGCAACAGCAGCAACAGAAACAGCAGCAGCACGAGAAACAGTAGCTGCAAGAGTAACAGTAGCTGCATGAGAAACAGTAGCAGCAAAAAAAAGAGCAGCAAGGAAGAGGAACAGCGCCCGGAGGAAGAGTACGCGGAGGAGCAGCAACATAATGTGTAGCAGCAACTAGAACAGGACAGACTCTGCTTTTGTTCTTTGATGAATTCTTTCCTTCACATGCACCATTCTCTCTCTCTCTCTCTCTCTCTCTCTCTCTCTCTCTCTATATATATATATATATATATATATATATATATATATATATGTAGCTTCCATGTATGACTATATGAATATTTATATATATATATATATATATATATATATATATATATATATATATGTGCTTAGGTACACCCATATATACGTTGTTGCATGCACAAGAGCGAGACAGAGAGAGGAAGATAGAGGTAGACAGCGAGGTAGATATATAACTGCATATATATATATATATATATATATGTATATATATATATATATACGTAGTGTGTTATATAGGTCTTTGCCAGTAGAGGATATATAGGTGGCAGAGAACAAGCGATATGACTGCAGGCGGGATAGCTCGAGAAGGAGATTGCTGCTGTACAGTGCGCTGGGTTGCAGGAGGAGGATTAACTGCTGCTGCTGCTGGTGCATCTACTAGTGTTATTGCTGCATTCTTTCTCGGAGTGACGGCTGCTGCTCTCCGAGAAGCTGCACCAGCTAGCAGCAGCAGTAATCCTCCTCCTGCAACCCAGCGCACTGTACAGCAGCAATCTCCTTCTCGAGCTATCCCGCCTGCAGTCATATCGCTTGTTCTCTGCCAACCTATATATCCTCTACTGGCAAAGACCTATATAAAATATATATGATGCAGTTATATATCGCTGCGTTACAGGCAGTTGCTGGACTGCTCCTTGATGCATTGGCTGCTGCATCCGGAGCACCCTCTCGACTCGTTGCAGCCTGCACGCGGCAGCAGAAGCAGCAGCAGCAGCAGCAAGAAGAAGACAAGTGACCGCGCTTTGTGCAACAGCAGCAGCATCCCCTCTGAAGAGAGCAGCAACAACAAGAAGAGCAGCAGCAGCAGCAGCAGCTGCACGTTGCCTGAGGCAGTGCAGCAAGTGGAAAGAGAGCTGCACGCAGCAGCAGATCGCTTTGCTGCAGTCCATACGTCTACCGCAAAGACGAAGACAGCAGCACAGCAACAGCAACAGCAGCCGTTGCCCTTTCATTCTCTTCTTAACACTGCCAGTGATACTTCCACAGCACCGATTTGCTGCTACATCTGCACCTGCGCAAGAGCTGCTGCTACTGCTGCTGCTGTTCCTTCTCCTCCTTCTCCTTCTCCTCCACCTGGTGCTGCTGGCTGCTCCTGCTGCTGCTGTTCGTCTTTCAGCTGCTGCTGCTGCTGCCTGCTTCTCTTCATGTTGATGCTGCTGGAGCGGCAGCGCAGGCTGTGGAGTCTGTGCACTGGAACCACGTGTTTGAGGATGTGCTGCTGCTGGCGCGTTTAGCTGTTGCATGCAGGCCTTTGCTGCTGCAGCAACGCTTAGTCAGGTAAAGCGCGGGTGCAGCAGGAGCGACAGCAACCGCAGAATCTGTCCACGCGGCAACAGCAGCAGCAGCAGCAGAAACGGCCCCAGCAGCAGCAGCAGAAGCAGCAGAAGAAGTGGTTTTAGCATCAAAAGCAGCAGCAGCGGTGGAATACAGCAGCAGAAGCAACAGCAGCAGATACAGCAGCAGCAGGGGAAGCTGCAGCAGTTGCATGAGCAGCAGCAACGGCATTGATAGCAGCATGCGTAGACGCCGAACGTCCTTCTGTCCGTGAGTATCTCCACGTTGTTTTGTTCGTTAGTTCTACTTTGAGGTCAGGTTCATTGCTGTCTATAATTTTTTTTTCATGCGCTGCCGTTGCAGAGTGCTGCTGCAGCAGGAGCTGCCAATTGCTGCGATGCTCTCGCTGCTGGAGGTGACAGGCATCGGCTTCAACGCGCAGCTCCTTTCCACCACCGGGCACGCTGCAGGTACCCTGACTCTTCTCTTCCAGCACTAAATATATATATATATATATATATATATATATGTACAGGTAGATGCATATACATTTGTTGCAGTGCATGCAGCTAGTTGCTGTGTAGCAGAATGGGGCTAGCGCCGCTGAAGAAGAAGACGGGAAAACGCGTGCCTCAGCTAGCGCAGATGTGCATGCATGCATGCAGCACTTCCTCGTATGTCTTCCTTCTATTTTTGAATGCATGCAGCTGGTTTTTGAGGCGACTTGTCTTTTGCTGCGCATGCGCGGATCCCCAAAGTCTCCGACGATCTCTCTATGGCTGCTGCTGCTATTGCTGTTGCTGCTGTTGCTGCTGCTGCTGCTCTCTTGTTGCTGCTGCTGTCTGTTGCTGCTTCTGCTGTCTGTTGATGCTGCTATTGCTGTTGCTGCTGCTGCTGTTGCTGTTGCTAATGCTGCTATTGCTGTTGCTGCTGCTGCTGCAGGCAACACTGCATGCGTGCGAGGGTGCAGTGCAGCAGCTGCTTCGTCACCGCAGGAACGCCTGCAGCAGAAGCAGCAGCAGGGCTCCTGATGCATGTCTATTTGCACTTCTCTCCCTTGTTGTCCATCACCGCATGAGGATGTTACTGCTGCTAGTGCTGGAGGTTCGTTGCTTCTTCTTCTTCTACTTCACTCGCTGCATCACATAGCAGCAGCATATCGACAGATGTCTTAATGACGGTCGCCGCAGCAGGTCTCGCGTCTTCTCTTTGAAACGCTGAGGCTTCCCGTTCCTCCTGCTGCTGCTGCTGGCGCATGTGCTACTGCGAAGAAACACGCCCGAGCAGCAGCAAAACAGCACTCCCCCACTAACAAAAGCAACAGCAGCAGCAACAGCAGCAGCATAGCGATAGCAATAGCAGCAGCAGCAGCAGCAACAGCAACAGCAGCAATAGCAGCAGCAGCAGCAATAGCAGCAGCAGAAGAGGGAAAGGGGTCTAGACTGAGTCAAGAGATTCAGATGACAGCTTCTGCTGCTGCTGGAAGTGTCTCTGACGCTGAATGCAGCGTCGACCCTCCCCGAGGTTTCAATTGCGGCAGTGTGCAGTACGAGGTCCTCCTCCTCCTCCTCCTCCTGCTGCAGCAGCAGCAGCAAGCGACAGCACCAGCAGCAGCAGCAGCAAAGAATCCCAGCACCAGTACTCTACTAGCGAAGAAGTGCTTCAGGTATTGAGGCTGCGCCTCTCTTTTCTCCTTTCATATCGTCCATCTGCACTGTTTGATTGACATAGAGAACTCTGTTCAACAATCTATCAGTGTTTGCTGTTGACCTCCTACACATGCATGCAAGGCCACTACTATATATATATATATATATGTATGTAGAGAGAGAGAGATTTATAGATGTATATTCTTCTACATGTGTATCTGCTTATCCGTGTTTGTTTCTCTCTGCGTGCCTCGGTACAAAGGCACTGCAGATATATAGATGCATGCTTGCATTGCACAAGCAAGCACGGGGGGCTTCCCCAACTCGTATGTATACATATTAGTAGACAGAGAGAGAGAGGGATTACCGACAGATGAGCGTGACTGCTTTTGTCCGTCTAAGTGGATGTTTGTTTTCAAATAGATATCGCTACTACTGTTTCTAGGACGCTTCATTCATGCTACGTGGAGGCACAGCAAGGGGCTCTGCGTCGGAGAAGCGTGCATGTGCATACTGCTGCTGCTGTTGCTGCTGCTGCTACTCAACAGGGATAGCTGCCCGCTTGCGTCAAGATACTTCCTTTCTGCCGAAGCCCTGCTGCTCTCGTGCAGCTGCTGTTGCTGCTGCTGTTGGCTGTTGCTGCTGCTGTTGCTGTTGCTGCTGCTGCTGTCGCTGCTGCTGTTGCCTGACGGGGTATTCGGGAGTCATTGATGAGGCGTGATTGTTCGTGTTGCTGCCCGCAGGAGTGGCTGCGCCTTTTGGTTGCTGCAGCCAAGTATTTGAATGTTGTTGTGTCTTCTGCTGCTGCTCCAAGCGCAGTGCGATGAATCTGCTGCTGTTTCATGCCAATGGTAGGGCTGCAGGAGCTATCAGACAGCAGTTTTTACTGCTGCTGTTGTTGTTTGTGTGCTGCTGCTGCTGCAACAGCACATATCGACTTGCGGCTGCTTCTTCACGGTGATGTGCTACTGCAGGTGTTTCGCATGTCCTTTCATTTTTCTTTGTGCTGCTGCTGCATGCACTTGTTGCAGGCGTTGGCATCGACGCATCCCATCGTCCCTTTGATTCAACTGCACCGCCACGCAATGAAACTCTATTCCACCTATATCGCGGCTCTTCTCTCTGTGAGGAACACAATTCTCTTCTTCTTCTTTCAGCTAGATTCTCTGCATGTACCGTACTGCATGCATCGTACTGCATGCACCGTATTGCATGCATCCTAGTGCTTGCATGACACTGCGCATGCATGCCAGTGGATGCAACATCACACTGCGTGCATACTCTTGCGAATGCAACACCCCGCATGCATCCCAACACTGCATCCGTCCTGCTGCATGCTTTCTCGCGCGCATGCATTCTCTCTTGCACGCATTCTCTCTTGCATGCATTCTCCCTTGCATGCATTCTCCCGTGCATGCATTCTCCCTTGCATGCAGTGTGTATGCATGTGCAGAACCCGCAGGGGAGAGGCTTCTTGTGCTGCATGCCACGTAGCGCGCATTCATCCTGTTCTTCGTGTCTCTGTGTATTTTTGAAGCACATTCTCTCCACATCGTCTCTTTTCGTTCTTCTCGAATATCTCTTTACTACACCTATCCATCTCTGCCTCTCGGCCTGCGTATCAATTTAGCAAGGTCTATCGTCTGCGAATGCATCTGCGCTCTTTCTTTCTGGAGCTGCATGCATCTCGCGTGCAACTCTCTCACCTCCCCCCCTGCCTCTTCTAAAGCACACATCCACGATATTAACATATATATCACGAGAGAATCTGCATATACACAGGGATACCTACAGAAATGTATTCTATATAGAAAGAGAGAGAAATATATATATATGTATATATAAATTGAGATGAGGAGGAAGCCCTGATCGTATGTGGAGGTGCCTTGTGTCTATACCAGAGCGTTACTACTTCTTCTTCTTCTTCTCTTTTCGCGTTGGTGTGACTGCATGCATGCACTGCGAGGTCGCATGGGGGTTTTTCATGTTCCCCTGTCCTCTTCTTGGTATCTCTGAATGTCTTTTCATTCGTGCTGCTCTCGCTGAATCTTTCGATGGATGCCGAAGAAGTTTCCCATGCACAGAGCATGCATCTGAGAAAGCAGAAGAAAGTTTTTTTTTATGGGAGACGCGTTCTCTTCTTCGCAGCGCGTGCTGTTCCTCTTCACCCCAGCGTCATGTCTATCAATCTCTACAAAGCTCCACACATATATATATCTACACATATATATATATATATATATATATATATATATATATATATATATATATATATATATATATATGTAGATACATATTCGCAGGTCACTCTCTCTCTCTCTCTATATATATATATGTAAATATATAAATTTAAAGCATACAGTTGCCTTATGAATCTCAGTGTTTGTTTCCCATGCATGCATGACTGCAGTGGTGCATGCAAAAAGTGTTTACGTGCGTCCTCGTTTCTTCTCTTTCCCCTACCACCCTCGCATTCTCGTCTCTGCCTCAATCGCTCTTTTTCTTTTCTCCTTCTACTTCTTCTTCTCGTTCATCTTTTCATCGTTGGACTTCTCTTTTGTTGTCTCTCCCAGAGAGAGAGATCTCCTTCTCTGGACGTGTCCTTTTCGCTGCTGCTGCTGCTGCATGCATGCAGAAGTGCGTCGTGTGGCATGTGCTCCGCACCTGCTCTCTCGGTTATGCAAGCAGATCATCACAGCGACATGCCTTAGATTCACTTCGCTGTTTTCTTTTTCATTTCAGTCACGTCGCTGCCAACTGGCCTCTTCTTCCATCACGCAACTCTCGCAGAAAAACACGTCTTTGTTGCATATACACCAATATACCTGTAGATATATATATATATATATATATATGTATATACCTCAGCACCTCGATGCAAAATATACACGGACAGCAAAAAAGCATATTTCGTCTTCTCGTTTATGCATTTCTCTCTCTACTTATACATATATGCAAGCACATATGTCCACACATCTATACAAGCTAGGACAGCCCTCGACTTCGCCTTATTTCCCTGCTGTTGTTGTTTTCTCGCTCCTCCCTATCTTGCTGCTGCTGCTGCTCTTCTGCTGCTGCTGCTCTTCTGCTGCTGCTGCTCTTCTGCTACTGCTGTTCTTCTGCTGCTGCTGCTCTTCTGCTGCTGCTGCTGCTCTTCTGCTGCTGCTGTTGGTGCTCTCGTTCCTGCTGCTCTACTGTTTTTGTGTGGGGTTGCAGCTTCCGCTTCGCAGCAACTCGAGGCTGAGTGCCGCAGCAGACGTGCCCTTGAAATCGGCATTTGTTGTTTATGAGAAACAGGCAGCAGCAGCAGCAGCCACGGGACCAGCAGCAGCAGCAGAGGGAGCAGGAGCTGGTGTCGGTGAAACAGCAGCAGCAGCAGCTACTGGCAGAGGTGCAGCAGCAGCAGCTGCTTGCAGAGATGCAGCAGCAGGTGCACGTGCTGTTGAGCATATTGGTGAAACAGCGACATCCGTAGCAGCAGTAGCAGTAGGCGAAGGCAGAGAGGGAGGTTCTTCTGCAGCAGTGCCTGCATGCAAGGGAAGTTCAGAAGGGGAAGCACCAGCACCGAAAGAGGGTTGTGTGGACGAACTGGAAGAGACGCATGCAAGAAGAAGGACAGCAAGATCAGCAGATTTGAAGGATGTCTGTTGGTGGCGTGCTGCTGTCAATGCTGCAGCAGGAGTAACAGCAGCAGCAGCAGGCAGTGGGAAAGCCGTGTATGCAGATGCAGCTAGAGATTATCCCGTGCTGTACGCTTCTCCAGAGACTGCTAGGCAAGTCTTTCCACAGGCATCACATGTGCATTTGGAGTCGCCTGCAACCAGGGCTATTCATCATACGATGAGTTTTTCATCTTCGAATCCCCATTGCATGCATGTGCATGTGCGTGCAGCACGAATGCGTCTCGGTGCATGTATTTCCTCTCCCACACATATGCGTGCTTCTCAATATCCCTAAACTCGTATGATGCATGCATTGCTACTCTGTAGAGACCACGGAGGTCTCTTTAAAGACGTAAAGAAGGAGAAGTTGTGACACTGAGATAAAGAAATAATGCAAATTCGCATCGGAAAAGCACGTACAAGACGAAGTAAACAGCAGCAGCTTCCTTGGAAAGTGCATGCGATATGCATGCGATACTGCCACAGCTGCTTGGTGCACGCCCCCGCGCCTTGCATGCAGTATTTCTGTGCATGCATGCCTCCTTGTGGAGGAACTGATTCGAATTGATTTCACTTGTCGCATTTGCAGCGGCTTGTGGCTTTGAGGTCTTCGAACTGCATGCAGCAGTCTCTTCCTCACTGCATGCAGCAGTATATCAATCACTGCATGTAGCAGTCGATTTTTCACTGCATGCAGTGTCTTCTTCGCCCTCCAGAGAGGTACTACTGTTTGTTACTGGAGTTGCTTCGACTTTTTCTGTACTTCTTCTCCTCAAATGAGGATTTCTTTGCGACGTGTCAACGTATCAAAGAGACATAGATCGCATCCATCCACTTCTTCAGCACTCTGCATGCTCCTGCTTCTCTCGTACATCTTGGCCTGCGTTCCACTTCTGCTGTGCGAGGAAGAAGGTTTTCATTGTTTTTTCTGCAGTCTTATCAACTGTCACATGATTTGGATTTTCACATTGATTCACCTTCCATCTGTCCCCGCAGAGAGACGAAATACACATATACATCTATATGTAGATGTATATGTGTGCATGAGTCTTTTTAACACGCCTGCATGCGCATGCATAGGCACGTGTATTCCTGGAGCAACATGCACTTTCAAATGTTTCTGCGCCTTTCTCTCTGTCGCTTTTGCATGCGAGGGTCTTTTCGCTGGGTGTTGCATGCGCGTTCCATCATACTCCACACATATCGCAATCTTCTTTTTCATATGGAACTCTACTCAGGCAGAGATTTTATGAACGCATTTTATCGTATTTATATGTATATATATGTATATATATATATGTATATGAATGTGATGTGATTTCTTTTTCAGGTTGTTTTGCTACTGGCACCAGACGCGAACGGTGACGGGAAGACTTTCCTCTTCGCAGCCGAACCTTCAAAATATTCCCCACCCTACACGCATTTGGATTCCTCCCGCTGCTGCTGCACTTCTCTCCTCTTCTTTAGCTACTCCTGCTACTGTAGACGCTGCTGCTGCTGTAGACGTTGCTGATACTGTAGGTGCTGAAAATACTTCCACTGCCTTGCCGCTTTCTACTTCTTCTCCTGCTGCAGAATTTGCTGCTGCTGTTGGGCAGAGTGCCGAAGCAGCTGCTGCTGCTGTGGCTGCTGCTCCTATGAACACTGCTGGCACTTCTTTCTTCATCAACTGCAGAGAGGCTTTTTGTCCTGATCGCCCGACGGATGTCTTTGTCGCTGTAGACTACTCACAAATTGAAATGCGCGTGCTGGTAAGGCACCCTTAAGGACTCTGTGCGTCAGAGACTTCCGGGTGTACGTACACTCGACACTCGTGCGGTGTACGTGCACACCAAGGTTGTTCTTCTAAATCAAATGACTTATAGCTATTATTACTTTCTTGCCATTTCAGATCCTTATCACATCCTCCAGTAATTCATCTGCTGGTCAACAGTTGGTTGTTGCTGTGACCTTCTCTCTGTTGCTTTTCCTTGACCTGTGCGGTGTATGTACACCCGGGGATGTTACCGTGAGGCAAACTGCTCTGGCATGCATGACGACTTTCACACGTCTTGTCGAAAATGATTGCTTGTGACGCACTCAGTACACCTCATTGGTGCAGCTCGTGTTAGGCGGTGTACGTACACTTGAAAAAACGTGTGGGGTGTGACATGCGCTTCGTGTTACTTTTTCTGCCCGCCTCGTTATCCGCTCTCCTGCGATCGTTATGACGCATGCGCTTCCGCGGTGTATGTACAGACAAGTAAAATTAGTCGGGATTGGTTTCGCAGAGCTTGTTGCTGCAGTGTATTTGCACGATGTCTATGCTGCATCGTCCCTATACACCTTGATTTGCGGTGTACGTACACCGTCTCGATACAGCGAACCGAGTGTCTCCGCCATTGCTGCTTATGTGCTGAGATGCAAAGCACTGCTGTACTTCATCTAAATCACACCCACGCGAAGTAGGCACGGCTTTGTTGTAGGTCCAGCCCATTCTCGTGGTGCACTCTGAGGTGTACGTACACTCCATCTTGAGGCAGCGCCTAAAACGAGACTTCTGCACTGGTTACTCTGCGTCGATTATTTCCCGAGGAAGGAGACATAGTTGTCCACACATTTTCTTTGCACTAGAGACACGTATGTCAGCGGGGTTCTGTACACTCCCTGCACTGCGTCTTTTTCATCGCTCTTGCGGTGTACGTACACTCCAGTAGTGCCGTCATGCGATCTCTCCGGTGGGCCGTGCTGCGCTCCGTGGACCTTGCGCTGCGCCGGGATATGCAGCGCCTTCCGCGTTGTACACCCAGCACTTCCACAGCTCTGTCTGCGTATATCCATCTACATATTTGTTTGTCGATCTGTCTATCTGCTTATCTATAGATAGATCAATAAATAGTCATTCTATCTATCTATACCTATCTATCTAACGTCTTTCTATCTATTTTCTTCCATGTATATACACTACGGATTTATATCAACTGAT
This sequence comes from Onychomys arenicola, assembly GCA_949786405.1. Lineage (NCBI taxonomy): Eukaryota > Metazoa > Chordata > Mammalia > Rodentia > Cricetidae > Onychomys > Onychomys arenicola. The sequence continues at coordinate 10,471 of CATKUM010000260.1, read as the reverse complement.
TCACATATACGAGGTTGATTGTTGTTGTCCTACCGCGTGCTCAGTTACACACGAACACATGCGCTTATTCTGATTCTGTCGTATATACAAATCCTCATACACGCCCGTCTCTTGACACACTGTACATATATACATAGGCATATATATATATATATATGTATATTTGTATATATATATATATATATATATAGATAGATAGATAGATATGTATATATATATATATATGTATATATATGTACATATATACATATCTAATATGTCTGTATCTACCGATCTATCTATATATATATATATATATATATGTCTCTATATAGCTTGATTGCTGCCAGAACAAAGGGAAGAGCGGTGACTTTGCTATACGTGGTTATTTGGATGTTGCTTTCGTTTTTTTTCTGTTGCCTTTCGATTTGAATCCCTTCTCTGTTGACGTTTCACCAGGCGCACTTTTGTGGCCCAGGGCAGATGCAAGAGCTGTTGCTGCAGAGTCACGGGCAGCAGCAGCAGCAGCAGGAGGAGGATAAACAGCAACAGCAGGGACAGCAGTGCGTTCGCACGAATGTTCTGCAGCAGGAGGAGACACATACAACAGCAGCAGCAGCAAACGACGCACTAAGAGCAGCAAATAAATCTGCTTCATCCCCGTGCACAGGAGTAGCAGCAGCAGCAGAAGGGGCGAAGGGGGACTTGCAAGAAGAAGAAGAAGAAGTTGATTTGTACAGAGAAATGGCTGCTGCATATGCGCAAGTGCCATCACGTCTCGTCTCCGATGACCTTCGCAGAAAGGTGAGTTCTGCGTTTACCGCTGTTCGCTAAAGAAGCAACAGCAACCTGCGTGGGGTGCTGCTACATAACACATATAACGCTCTACAGAGAGAAATGTTTTTGATGTAGGTGTGTCGAGAGGAACTCGGCTTTTACACATCACGTTGTCGTTGCTGCCAAACTCTCGTTGCTGCATCTGTCTTGTTGCTGTTGTATCTGCCTGCGATCGATTTCACTCGTCTTTGTGCTGTTGTAGTGCTGCTTCTGCTCTTCCTCCTTTGATATACAAAGTCCTTTTCTGCTTTCTTTTCGTTCTCTCTACCGTCGCTCTTCATCTAGTGGACCGCCCTTGTTGTGATGCTGCTATTGCTCCTCCTTGCTGTTGCTACTGCTGTTTCTGTTCCTGATACTGCTGCTACTATTGCCGCTGCTGCTGCTGCCGCTGCTGCTGCTGCTGTTGCTGCTGCTGCTCCTACTGCTCTGCTGTTTTTACTGCTCTGCTGTTCCAACTGCTCTGCTGCTCCTCCTGCTCTGCTGTTTTTACTGCTCTGCTGTTCTTACTGCTCTGCTGGTCCTACTTCTGCTGCTCTTGCTGCTGCTGCTGCTGTCGGGTGCTGCTGCAGGTGAAAGTGACGTGCCTGGCACTCGTTTACGGCAGCGGAGTCCACACAGTCGCACGCCAGATGGGCATTGATGCAGCAGCAGCAGAAAAATTCAAAGCTGCCTTTCTTTCTGTCTTTCCAGAAGCAAGGCTGTTCACCGAAGAGCTGCTGGCATCTGCACGTCGCAGGGGATTCATCACAACTATCACCGGTGCTTCTTTCTCACCGAGTTCACCATCACGCCTGCTCATCTCTTTCTGTTGCTGTTTCAGAAACGATACTGCTGCTGCTGCTGCTGCTGCTCCAGCGACGATGTTGCTGCTGCCCTCAAAACGAGGCAGTGCTGCTGCTGCTGCTGCTTTGGCAGAGGAGGCTACGCTGTTGCTGATGTTGCTACTGCGGAAGTGTTGTTGCAGTAGCGCTGCTAGCGCTGCTGACAGCGCTGCGTGCTAATTGCAACATCGGCATCGACTGCAGCAGCAGAGCTCATCGCATTCCTTTCAGGAGTACAAGGAGCCACAGCAGCAGCAGCAGCAGCAGCATCAGCACCCTATGCGGGAGACAGAGACAGCAACACAAGAACAACAGCACTCCGACTGATCCGACCTTGCTTCTATTTCAATAGTCCAAGATGAATGCGAGTCTCCTTGTGCTTTCGATTCTCTCCTCCCTCTGCTGCAGCTTGCCTATCACTACTTCTGCTACTCTGCTGCTGCTGCTGCTGCTGTTCTGCTGCTGCTGCTGCTGTTCTGCTGCTGTTGCTGATGTTCTGCTGCTGCTGCTGCTGTTCTGGTGGTGCTGCTGCTGTTCTGCTGCGTCTTTGCTGTGCTGAGGTAGTTTTGCGGCTTCGGATGTCTGACAACTCTGTTGCTGCTGCTGCTGCTGCGGATGGAACTGCTGCTGCTGCTGTTGTTGCACGTAGGCCGCCGACGGTGGATTCCTGCTGCTGCTGCTGCAGGGGAAGAAGATGATTCAGAGAGTAATACGCGGCTTTCAAAGAGATCTCAGCGGCAGCAGCAGGCAGCAGCAGATCGCCTGCGTGTGAACAGCTGCATTCAAGGTTCTGCCAGTGATCTCATGAAGATCGCAATGTTGCGACTGCAAAGAAAAATCTCTACTCAGTAGGTTTCGAGGAGACTGAACTATACTTTTTCTTTTCTTCAGAACAAACGCATGTTTATGGAAATCGACAGCCTCTCTCTGAGGAAGCTGCAGAACAGCAACACCCACACATATGACAGATGTGTTGGCAGCACGGATGCCCATGTCGTTTTGGATGTCCACGAGTATTGAAGTCGACACGCTGTTCAATCGCTTGAGAGACCCGCAGAGTTGTAGATAGAAAAATACGCGTTTCGCAACTTCGCGGACTCGCAGAAAAATTGTCTCATTCCCTACCAGACAACAAGTCTTCTTCTGCCTCTTACTCTTCTCGAACAGCTTTCCACATATCTCTCTGTATCTATACATGTATTCGACTCGTGTATATACGTATATTGAAGGCTTTTCGTCTTCATACCTGCACGGGTCTCTCTCTCTTTCTCTTTCTTCCTCTCTCTCTCTCTCTCTCTCTCTATATATATATATATATATATATGTATATATATATGGTTTGGCAGAAACACAATAATAACGTCTGCTGCTATATCATGAGGGTGTGACGCTGCTCGTGCCTGTGGAAGTCATTCTCTTCCTGCAGATCATCTCTGCGCCCCTCTACACAATTGATGTTCTCTTCGACATGCAAAGAAACAAATGTTCTCTACAGAGCCAGGGAGACAGCGAGACAGAGAGACAGAGAAGGAGAGAGGGAGACAGAGACAGCGAGACAGAGAGACAGTGAGAAAGGGAGACACAGAGACAGGAACACAGTGAGAGAGAGAGACAGAGAGAGAGAAAGAGAAGGAGACAGAGAGAATGCTTGAGTGTGTGTGGAGCGCGGTGCTTTTGCGTCTGTGTAGACGTGTTGTTTCCGTGATGTTTGGCTTCGCCCGTGGATATCTGTGTCTATGGTGGGCGTCCTTTGGTGCATGCATATTCTCTCGAAGCGTGCCTGCATCTTCGCCTTTGCGGCTGTCCTCAGTTGGTTTTTCTGCATGCAGCGGTGTAGAATCCATGCGGGGGTATATGAGGTAGTCGGGTTCTGGATATATGCAGTTTGGTATTTCTTCTTCGGATGATATTCTTCTTTTTCTTTCTTTGTTGTGACACTGATGCTGGTGCAGTCGCTGGGAAGGCAGTTCTTCTCCTCCACCTCGAATTTTGCTGTCACTGCACGATGAATTATTGCTGCAGTGTGCAGCAGAACATCTGGATGCGCTGATGCGCCTAGTGCAACACGCCTTTACATTTGATATGCCTCTCAGTGTCCCTCTGGACATCAAACTTTCTTGCGGCCGCTCGTGGGGGGATCTGCAGCCGTTCAAATTATGCACGACTAAGAGGAACTCGCAAAGAAGGAAAGAGAAAGAACAGCAAACACCTGAACAGCAGCAGCAGCAGCACAACACTGAACAGACAAAACAGAGAAGGCTGCAAGAGACAGAGCCACGTCAGCAGGAGCAGCTACAGGAGATTCAACTCAAGAAACAGCACTTAGAGAAGCAGGAGCGCTGCAGGCACTACTCACAGAAGCAGCAAGTAGAGCTGCTGTTGCAGCTGGAGGAAAAAGAAGAGAAGCAGGGACTGCAGGAGTACATAGCGAATGAACACCAGCCAGTCTCTTTGCAGCAGCGGCGGGAAAAGCAGCAAAAAAAGCAGCCAGAAATTGAACAGCAGTCACGCGGGGAGGAGGCGCAGGTGTCTCACCGATCACTGAAGCAAAAAACAGAACAATATCCACTGCAGCAGACACTACTCTCCTCACATGCGAAAAAGAAGATGCACGGCGTTGATCCTTGTTGTAGAACTCACGGAACTCCTGCTGCTTCGGGTCAGGCGGTCTCTGTGCCCATAAAAACGTCGTTGCTCGCTGCAGCTTTACCCGGTGCATACACACCGCACGACGCCTCCTGTGCTCCAGCAACCTTGCTTTCGAGTGTACGTACACCACAACAGCAGGCATATAATGTGTTCTTTTCTCATTCATTCTCCTCCTCCACTGCCCTTCGCTTTGTGTCGTCTGCCCTGTCCCACCCGCGTTTTTTCTCTTCTTCACTGCAGTCCAAACGTTTTCTGCCTCCTCTGTTCACCGGGCCCTCTGCTTTGCTGCTGCGCAAGTGCAGCGGCTCTTCTTCATCCCTTGCTTCTCCTCTGCCACAGCGCACTTTCGCTTCTTCTTTTTCCTGCCTTCTCTTTCGGTGCTACTTTCGTAGCTTGTCCTGGAAGAGAAGAGCTTCTTCAGTGCATTCTTTTCCTCACTTCCTCCGTGGTTCTCCTCTCTCTGTCGCCCCGCGCTATTCGCTGCTGCGGCCGGCCGCTGCCGTGTCTGTCGAGTCATATGGTGATTGTTCTTCTGCCCTGGTGCCTGCAACTTCTGTTTTGGCGTCTGCCGCTTCTACTGAAGGTTCTGTTTCTGCCTGCTCTCCCTCTGTTGCTGCTCACCCGCTTTCATGTCACACTGGTGCTACTCCAGCGCTCGCGGCATTGCCCCTAATGGCACCTCCTGCCGCTTCTGCAATACCGCATCTCCGTTGCATGAAGGAAGAAGCTACATCTGCTGCTACGCGAACAACTTCCTTTTCTGCAAGGGCACAATTGAAGAAAACTATGCTTGCGCGCTTGAAGCAGACATGCTTCCTTTCTGCTGCTGCTGCTGCTAGTGTGGAGCGCAGTCACCGCTGCTGCTGGCTGACCCTGCTGCGGCGACTGCCGTAGCCTTGTCGGTCAGCAACCAGTCGTTGACACATGGGATATCCATGTACATCTCTCGCACAGTACCCCCTGTATACAAAGTGTCCTTGAAAGAAGTTGACACGCGTGGCTAGCCGCGTATACATCTGTACTAATCTGCCCCAAATGTCCACGTTTAGAGGTGTCCGCGTGTGGCCGTCTATGTTGATGTGTGGATTTAATTAAAATAAATATACACTGCTTCACTGGCATACAAAGTGAGGTCCGTGCAGTTGCAACACGTGAAAGTTGCACGTCGGCAACGTGTAAACGCCCGTCTTCGATACGAAGAAACCGGCACACATTTGGAGATAATGATCTGCTGTAAACTTCCGTTATCTAGTATGAAATCCTGTTCCTACTAGCTTCATATGGGATGCGCCGTTGCACAGGGCATATGCTTACGGTGAAACAGTCGGGTTCCGCGGTGGCTGGATCTCAAAAAGACGTCACTAATGAAAAGAATTTGATTTGCAAAGGCCGCGTTACCTTCAAGATTGCACACGGTTGATTTCTGGTAATACAGTAGAGTTTGACTCTAGATATGCATATATATATATATATGTACATGTGAGAGTGATTCTGCAGTGTGCTTCTGCTGCTGTAACGATCGTGTGTAAAATAGGTGCCTGTCACGCCTGAGACACCGATTCTGAAGGAAGTAGGTTAATCTCTTGTGAGGTAGATGTGTTGTGCGATCTTTCTGCCGTTAATACATTCTACACTGGACTGTTATGGCGGTCTACAAGCTCGTAACGTTGGTCCGGGTTCTCTGTAGGTGTCGTAGATCGGAGAAACGTCCCTCAGCACATTTGAAGATAGCGGTATACTATGCGCATGGAAACACATCCTACAACGCAGTTCGTTTTCCCTTATTTTTCAAAGGTCCCTACGAGAACACGGCGGCTGTCAATTCTGTTTCTCCTTGCCTAAAATGAAGGACAAAAAAGGACGAAATTTTAAGCGACTTTTTCATTTTAAAACAAAAAAAACCGACTAGAACAAGAAGAAAATATGGATCAGCCGAAAAGGAAAACAGTTGCAGAGAAGTCTTTCTTGCCTATGCTTTCGAGTGTGAAAAGCAGCAATATTCTACTCGGTTGCAGCGACTGTTGTTCACGGAATAAGAGTATCTTATGCATTTGATTGATCTGTCAAAAGAAAAATAGCGTTTGGCGGTTCAGTCTCATTGTTATTAGACCTCCCTGTAGTTGCCTGACGTGATTGCACCTTGGTTCTTTCACGTGGCACACCTCTTCCGTGATGCAGATTTCCTGGTGAGTGATCAGCAACGTAGCAGGTTCGTTCGACAGACGAAGCAGGCACAATTCTTTTCTGCATTTGTTGCAAATGGGACTCACACAAAATTTCTCTCTGTGTACAGGCTTGCAGCTGTAGTCTCTAGTATTATCACAGAAGGGAGACTGGAGAGGCAAAACCACTCACTTTTTGTATCTGAGAAACACAGCTTACACGCCGCAGAACTGCGCTTTTTTAGGAATTGTTCGTATGCAGGCGTGTCCCCCCAGAAGATACCGCAGCGTCAGTTGAGTAACGCAAGCTGCTTAAACTCACGCGTGCTACTGCTGCAACGGAGGCCATCACCTTTCTCCCATGTTGCGGCAGGAAGATCAAATCTTCTCTCCGCGTTTCCGCACACGCTTGTTGCCACTGCTGTTGTTGTAGTACGCGTTCATTTCCACCTAGCACTTCCGTGCGGAGTTGTAGATTTCAGGCAGGACGGGCTTTGACTAGTGAAATACGCTTTGCATATGGTTTCGCAGCTGTGGACGCACGAAATACGACAGTTACCTCGACAGAAAACTTTTATCCACTTAACGTTCCCTGTTTCAAGAGGAGATCCACTCTTTCCAAGGGAGGCGTGTAGAGACTACCTAGTCCTGCTGCACCTGTTGTACGACTAATGGAGGGAAAGCATCAAGAAAAAGGGCTTCTAAGCGCATGTATCTCTGCTAAAGAAAATTTACTGGAAGTTTCGGGACGGGAGACGAGAGCTTAAGGTGTGGGCATCTTGACGTATCCAAAGCTTTCACTGTTAAGACCACGTGTGTTTATGAACGCTTAGGTCAAACGCTCAGGGGCGTCCTCAAGGACAGGAACTTCTTAGTCACAATATATTCTGGCAGAGCAAGACTGCAGGTTTCACACTTAAGCAGGGTACTCATACAAATTAATGGTGCCGCTGCAGCGCATTAGATTTCCTCGTGTAATACGGATAAAACAGTGCGAAACAGAGTTAACTGTGCTTTAGCAGTAAGTATACGCACATATATATTTATATATTCACATTATTCACATCATCAGCTGCATAGGCATGTGCTGCCAGGGCGCCGCGAGTATGTCAAAGTAGAGGCGTTCCCCACATTTTTCGCGAAATGGAATGTGGTAGCGCGCAGACGAGTTAACTCTTTGTATTGCGGAGTAGGACGTAGTTGTAGAGACTGGATAGTAAAGCAGGTTGTTAAGTCCTTATGAAAGAGGGATTCTGGAAGAAGTATTCCAGATCTACGCGATTGCCGCCCTTGCAACAATGTGCTTGCACATAGTACGCCAGAAGAGAATGAATTGCCGTGCAGCACACTTGAAATAATGAATAGGAAATACGCAGGGATGCAGCCGGTGCAATAACGGTTGGGCTGTCAGAGTTCCTGAGGGTCTCGCAGGTATGAAGTGCTTCTGCTGTTACTGCTACGAAAGTTTTGCCAGCAGAAACTGCTATATTCCTAGCTGTACAGCTTCTTCTCTACTGCAGCTCTCTCCTTTACGAGACAGTTTTCATCTTGCGGTTGTCCGTCCCTTAGTCTGCTATCAAGGTGCAGCTCCGTTGCCGCTTCGCCCATGCTAATTCTCTTTGCACTTCTTTCTGCGCTACACGACGGCAGTGCTGCATCTCTGACTACTGGCTCTGGGACGTCTCTGTTTGTCCTGGACCTCGCGATTCCGGAGCAATGCCAAGACTAGGTATTGTGAAAGCCGTTGAATCTTGCGGATTTTTGTGACCCCTGCACACGGTATTGCTCCTGTTACTTACGCGTATTCCCCTGTTGCTGCATTCTATTATGTCGCCGTTAGTGCTGCTTAACCCTACGCTCCTGCTATGACTGGCTATTACACTAACGTGTTTCCGTTTATGACTTTGCTTACCCGTGTGAAAGTGGAGCAGGTTGTTCACCTGCGAATGTTAGCGCTTTGGGTTTTGCTTTTCGTGAGGCTCCTTAGCCTATCTCTCAGGTGTTGCTCATAGGACTTTTCGAGTGAATTTCGCGTCGTGTTATCGCTTTTTCTGCAAGTGTGCAGCGTCTGTTGTTGGCTCCTTCTGCCCGTAGAGCAGTTCCCGATCATCTGCTGCCACTCTCTACTTCTTTCCCTTCTTCGCTGGTAGTGCAAATGATGCAAAGTCTTTGTTATTGATGAGGAAAGCGGCTACGGCGGGGCTACTCGTATATAAACAGGACAGAGATATAGATACATATGTAAAAACAGAGAGAGATATAGATGTATATATATATATATATAGATGTACAAAGAGCCAGACATAGACAGATAGACATACACAGAGTGTGGTTGTCTGAGTTTTACAAAGTGAAACAGCGTCTGGTCCGCTGCTGTGACAGTAATTTTACGTGGTGTCTAGTAGTTATATTTGCTTGCTTCCCCCTGCTCGCTTGTCCCTGCTGCAAACGCACAACTGTTTCTGCTCCTCCAGTCACTGTTCGTATTTCTTTGAGACTGAAGCCAGCCCTCAGGCTTCTCCTTTTAACGATGGTATTTCGTAACTTATGCTGCTGCTGGTTGTTTCAACCTCCGGCACGTGCGCGCGTATACTCTACGTTTGCTTGTATTGTAGCAACCCACCTTCATTGGCGCTATTTGAGAAGAATATATCGAGCTACTGCTGCCTTCGTTTCTGCAAATGCTTTATGAAGATCTTTTCTTCCTTTAAAAATCCTGCCCCTCTAAATGTTGCTCCTCTGCAGTGTGTTGTAGAGCCGCTGGTGCTTCTGTTGGGGGCCACGCGATGTTGTCCTTGTGCTTTTATTCTATATTTTTGCTGCTGTAAGCCTTCTAAAATCGGTCTTCTTCTCTTCTGCAGTTGCTGCTGCTGCTGCTGCTGCGGGAAACCATCTCATTTGTTGCTTCATCCTTTGTTATACCCACTCTTGCTGCCGCCCTGCTGGTACTGCTACTGTTCCCGCTGAGGAACGCGACGCATCTGGTGCTGCGGCGTCACGTGTGTGGGGTTTATTACTATGTCCTCCATTACACACACACCAGCTGCAGTGCTCCAGAGAGACTACTTACTCTTTCATCTAAATTTGCAGATACCTTGCCGTTGATAGTCAATACTTTCCCTCCTCTGATCTTCCTGCGCTGTTGTTCGTACTGTTTATGGCTTTACCTTGTCTTTTTCCGTGTGTGTGTTGCTCCGTATCTTCCGGTTTGTCTCTTTACTTCCCTCCATTTGTGTACGGGAAGGATTGTACCTCCTATAACAGCAACAAGCGTCTGGCTCCAGAACGCTTTTCTTCTATCACAACCACAGGGACGATTGCTCTCTCTGCGAGGAAGTATCCTGTATCTTTACTCACTGCACATGTCAATATAGTGTTGCACATGCAAAGATATTGGTATACTTCTCCTTCTCTATGATAGGCGGTTGGCATTTTCACATACGTATATTCCGTGTGGCTGTAGGATGTGTAAATACCTACACATTCAGAGAAGATTCATCCTACTTCCTTTACTGCTCTCGAAGCAGCTGCCAGTTTTTGCTTCTCCTCTGATAGCTTCGCTAGATCATCTGCTGTTGCTGCTGCTCTCTCTTGCTGTCTGTATACAAACTCTCATTCGTATGGTGAACCTCCTGATGAGAAAGAAGCCCGTCTGCTGACTCTGAAGGTCTTGAAGTAATCCTGTTGCTGCGTTACGGTTGCTGCGACCGTTCCTCTTTTCATGATGGCTGCAGTAAAGCTGCAGGTTTCTTTTCTGCCTCACTGCTGTTGCTTCTCGAACACTGCTGCTGCTGCTAGTCCTGCTGCTGCTGCTGGTGTCACTGTACGGCATTTCGTGTTGCTGCGTGGAAACGTTTCAGTGTGACCCCACAACACCAGTAGTAGACGTATTCAGATACGCACTTTGTTTATCTTCTGATTAGAAGAAGATTTCTTCATTAGGTGTTTCCCTATCGATTGCTTCTTTCGCAGCAGCAGGAACAGCAGTGACAGCAGCAACAGCAGCAGAGACTTCCACGAGGA
>CATKUM010000259.1:0-70000 GCA_949786405.1 Onychomys arenicola | reverse complement strand
CGAAGTCTCGCTTGTAGGAAGACACAGAGCCTGGCATTTAACTCCGTTTCTGAAGGGAAACACACAGCACAGTTCTCATCCATGAAACACACTCTGCTTTAGAGCAAGAAGCACGCTCTTGCTTTCTAGAGTCTGTAAGAAGGCGGGAAACGTGAGCGTGCTCAGAACATAAGAACTGTGTTTCCTACACACACGGACCATATCTAGTTCAACTCTGCTTCTGAAACTGATACAAACCACAAGCCCGCTAACATCCAATGCGTTTCAGTCAAGAGCGAGAAACGTGTGAGCTTCGTGTACAGTATAGCTTCATTGGAGCTGAAAAGTGACTGCGTTTACCTGAAACGAAGTCTGGCTTGTAGGAAGACACAGAGCCTGGCATTTAACTCCGTTTCTGAAGGGAAACACACAGCACACTTCTCATCCATGAAACACACTCTGCTTTAGAGCAAGAAGCACGCTCTTGCTTTCTAGAGGCTCTAATAAGGCGGGAAACGTGAGAGTGCTCAGAACAAAAGAACAGTGTTTCCTACACACACGGATCATATCTAGTTCAACTCTGCTTCTGAAACTGATACAAACCACAGGCCCTCTAACATCCAATGCGTTTCAGTTAAGAGCGAGAAACGTGTGAGCTTCGTGTACAATATAGCTTCGTTTGAGCTGAAAAGTGACAGCGTTTACCTGAAACGAAGTCTCGCTTGTAGGAAGACACAGAGCCTGGCATTTAACTCTGTTTCTGAAGGGAAACACACAGCACACTTCTCATCCATGAAACACACTCTGCTTTAGAGCAAGAAGCACGCTCTTGCTTTCTAGAGTCTCTAATAAGGCGGGAAACGTGAGAGTGCTCAGAACATAAGAACTGTGTTTCCTACACACACGGACCATATCTAGTTCAACTCTGCTTCTGAAACTGATACAAACCACAGGCCCTCTAACATCCAATGCGTTTCAGTTAAGAGCGAGAAACGTGTGAGCTTCGTGTACAATATAGCTTCGTTTGAGCTGAAAAGTGACTGCGTTTACCTGAAACGAAGTCTCGCTTGTAGAAAGACACAGAGCCTCGCATTTAACTCCGTTTCTGAAGGGAAACACACAGCACAGTTCTCATCCATGAAACACACTCTGCTTTAAAGCAAGAAGCACGCTCTTGCTTTCTAGTGTCTCTAATAAGGCGGGAAACGTGAGAGTGTTCAGAACAAAAGACAATGTTTCCTACACACAGGCACCATATCTAGTTCAACTCTGCTTCTGAAACTGATACAAACCACAGGCCCTCTAACATCCAATGCGTTTCTGTTAAGAGCGAGAAACGTGTGAGCTTCGTGTACAATAGAGCTTCGTTTGAGCTGAAAAGTGACTGCGTTTACCTGAAACGAAGTCTCCCTTGTAGGAAGACACAGAGCCTGGCATTTAACTCCGTTTCTGAAGGGAAACACACAGCACACTTCTCATCCATGAAACACACTCTGCTTTAGAACAAGAAGCACGCTCTTGCTTTCTAGAGTCTCTAATAAGACGGGAAACATGAGAGTGCTCAGAACAAAAGAACTGTGTTTCCTACACACACGGACCATATCTAGTTCAACTCTGCTTCTGAAACTGATACAAACCACAGGCCCTCTAATATCCAATGCGTTTCAGTTAAGAGCGAGAAACGTGTGAGCTTCGTGTACAATATAGCTTCGTTTGAGCTGAAAAGTGACTGCGTTTACCTGAAACGAAATCTCGCTTGTAGGAAGACACAGAGCCTGGCTTTTCACTCCGTTTATGAAGGGAAACACACAGCACACTTCTCATCCATGAAACACACTCTGCATTAGAGCAAGAAGCAAGCTCTTGCTTTCTAGTGTCTCTAATAAGGCCGGAAACGTGAGAGTGCTCAGAACAAAAGAACTGTGTTCCAACACACACGGACCATATCTAGTTCAACTCTGCTTCTGACACTGATACAAACCACAGTCCCTCTAACATACAATGCGTTTCAGTTAAGAGCGAGAAACGTGTGAGCTTCGTGTACAATATACCTTCGTTTGAGCTGAAAAGTGACTGCGTTTACCTGAAACGAAGTCTCGCTTGTAGGAAGACACAGAGCCTGGCATTTAACTCCGTTTCTGAAGGGAAACACACAGCACACTTCTCATCCATGAAACACACTCTGCTTTAGAGCAAGAAGCACGCTCTTGCTTTGTAGTGTCTCTAATAAGGCCGGAAACGTGAGAGTGCTCAGAACAAAAGAACTGTGTTCCAACACACACGGACCATATCTAGTTCAACTCTGCTTCTGACACTGATACAAACCACAGACCCTCTAACATACAATGCGTTTCAGTTAAGAGCGAGAAACGTGTGAGCTTCGTGTACAATATAGCTTCCTTTGAGCTGAAAAGTGACTGCGTTTACCTGAAACGAAGTCTCGCTTTTAGGAAGACACAGAGCCTGGCATTTAACTCCGTTTCTGAAGGGAAACACTCAGCACAGTTCTCATCCATGAAACACACTCTGCTTTAGAGCAAGAAGCACGCTCTTGCTTTCTAGAGTCTGTAATAAGGCGGGAAACGTGAGCGTGCTCAGAACAAAAGAACTGTGTTTCCTACACACACGGACCATATCTAGTTCAACTCTGCTTCTGAAACTGATACAAACCACAAGCCCTCTAACATCCAATGCGTTTCAGTTAAGAGCGAGAAACGTGTGAGCTTCGTGTACAATATAGCTTCATTGGAGCTGAAAAGTGACTGCGTTTACCTGAAACGAAGTCTCGCTTGTAGGAAGACACAGAGCCTGGCATTTAACTCCGTTTCTGAAGGGAAACACACAGCACACTTCTCATCCATGAAACACACTCTGCTTTAGAGCAAGAAGCACGCTCTTGCTTTCTAGAGTCTGTAAGAAGGCGGGAAACGTGAGCGTGCTCAGAACATAAGAACTGTGTTTCCTACACACACGGACCATATCTAGTTCAACTCTGCTTCTGAAACTGATACAAACCACAAGCCCTCTAACATCCAATGCGTTTCAGTCAAGAGCGAGAAACGTGTGAGCTTCGTGTACAATATAGCTTCATTGGAGCTGAAAAGTGACTGCGTTTACCTGAAACGAAGTCTCGCTTGTAGGAAGACACAGAGCCTGGCATTTAACTCCGTTTCTGAAGGGAAACACACAGCACACTTCTCATCCATGAAACACACTCTGCTTTAGAGCAAGAAGCACGCTCTTGCTTTCTAGAGGCTCTAATAAGGCGGGAAACGTGAGAGTGCTCAGAACAAAAGAACAGTGTTTCCTACACACACGGATCATATCTAGTTCAACTCTGCTTCTGAAACTGATACAAACCACAGGCCCTCTAACATCCAATGCGTTTCTGTTAAGAGCGAGAAACGTGTGAGCTTCGTGTACAATAGAGCTTCGTTTGAGCTGAAAAGTGACTGCGTTTACCTGAAACGAAGTCTCCCTTGTAGGAAGACACAGAGCCTGGCATTTAACTCCGTTTCTGAAGGGAAACACACAGCACACTTCTCATCCATGAAACACACTCTGCTTTAGAACAAGAAGCACGCTCTTGCTTTCTAGAGTCTCTAATAAGACGGGAAACATGAGAGTGCTCAGAACAAAAGAACTGTGTTTCCTACACACACGGACCATATCTAGTTCAACTCTGCTTCTGAAACTGATACAAACCACAGGCCCTCTAATATCCAATGCGTTTCAGTTAAGAGCGAGAAACGTGTGAGCTTCGTGTACAATATAGCTTCGTTTGAGCTGAAAAGTGACTGCGTTTACCTGAAACGAAATCTCGCTTGTAGGAAGACACAGAGCCTGGCTTTTCACTCCGTTTATGAAGGGAAACACACAGCACACTTCTCATCCATGAAACACACTCTGCATTAGAGCAAGAAGCAAGCTCTTGCTTTCTAGTGTCTCTAATAAGGCCGGAAACGTGAGAGTGCTCAGAACAAAAGAACTGTGTTCCAACACACACGGACCATATCTAGTTCAACTCTGCTTCTGACACTGATACAAACCACAGTCCCTCTAACATACAATGCGTTTCAGTTAAGAGCGAGAAACGTGTGAGCTTCGTGTACAATATACCTTCGTTTGAGCTGAAAAGTGACTGCGTTTACCTGAAACGAAGTCTCGCTTGTAGGAAGACACAGAGCCTGGCATTTAACTCCGTTTCTGAAGGGAAACACACAGCACACTTCTCATCCATGAAACACACTCTGCTTTACAGCAAGAAGCACGCTCTTGCTTTGTAGTGTCTCTAATAAGGCCGGAAACGTGAGAGTGCTCAGAACAAAAGAACTGTGTTCCAACACACACGGACCATATCTAGTTCAACTCTGCTTCTGACACTGATACAAACCACAGACCCTCTAACATACAATGCGTTTCAGTTAAGAGCGAGAAACGTGTGAGCTTCGTGTACAATATAGCTTCTTTGAGCTGAAAAGTGACTGCGTTTACCTGAAACGAAGTCTCGCTTGTAGGAAGACACAGAGCCTGGCATTTAACTCCGTTTCTGAAGGGAAACACACAGCACAGTTCTCATCCATGAAACACACTCTGCTTTAGAGCAAGAAGCACGCTCTTGCTTTCTAGAGTCTGTAATAAGGCGGGAAACGTGAGCGTGCTCAGAACAAAAGAACTGTGTTTCCTACACACACGGACCATATCTAGTTCAACTCTGCTTCTGAAACTGATACAAACCACAAGCCCTCTAACATCCAATGCGTTTCAGTCAAGAGCGAGAAACGTGTGAGCTTCGTGTACAATATAGCTTCATTGGAGCTGAAAAGTGACTGCGTTTACCTGAAACGAAGTCTCGCTTGTAGGAAGACACAGAGCCTGGCATTTAACTCCGTTTCTGAAGGGAAACACACAGCACACTTCTCATCCATGAAACACACTCTGCTTTAGAGCAAGAAGCACGCTCTTGCTTTCTAGAGGCTCTAATAAGGCGGGAAACGTGAGAGTGCTCAGAACAAAAGAACAGTGTTTCCTACACACACGGATCATATCTAGTTCAACTCTGCTTCTGAAACTGATACAAACCACAGGCACTCTAACATCCAATGCGTTTCAGTTAAGAGCGAGAAACGTGTGAGCTTCGTGTACAATATAGCTTCGTTTGAGCTGAAAAGTGACAGCGTTTACCTGAAACGAAGTCTCGCTTGTAGGAAGACACAGAGCCTGGCATTTAACTCTGTTTCTGAAGGGAAACACACAGCACACTTCTCATCCATGAAACACACTCTGCTTTAGAGCAAGAAGCACGCTCTTGCTTTCTAGAGTCTCTAATAAGGCGGGAAACGTGAGAGTGCTCAGAACATAAGAACTGTGTTTCCTACACACACGGACCATATCTAGTTCAACTCTGCTTCTGAAACTGATACAAACCACAGGCCCTCTAACATCCAATGCGTTTCAGTTAAGAGCGAGAAACGTGTGAGCTTCGTGTACAATATAGCTTAGTTTGTGCTGAAAAGTGACTGCGTTTACCTGAAACGAAGTCTCGCTTGTAGAAAGACACAGAGCCTCGCATTTAACTCCGTTTCTGAAGGGAAACACACAGCACAGTTCTCATCCATGAAACACACTCTGCTTTAAAGCACGAAGCACGCTCTTGCTTTCTAGTGTCTCTAATAAGGCGGGAAACGTGAGAGTGTTCAGAACAAAAGACAATGTTTCCTACACACAGGCACCATATCTAGTTCAACTCTGCTTCTGAAACTGATACAAACCACAGGCCCTCTAACATCCAATGCGTTTCTGTTAAGAGCGAGAAACGTGTGAGCTTCGTGTACAATAGAGCTTCGTTTGAGCTGAAAAGTGACTGCGTTTACCTGAAACGAAGTCTCCCTTGTAGGAAGACACAGAGCCTGGCATTTAACTCCGTTTCTGAAGGGAAACACACAGCACACTTCTCATCCATGAAACACACTCTGCTTTAGAACAAGAAGCACGCTCTTGCTTTCTAGAGTCTCTAATAAGACGGGAAACATGAGAGTGCTCAGAACAAAAGAACTGTGTTTCCTACACACACGGACCATATCTAGTTCAACTCTGCTTCTGAAACTGATACAAACCACAGGCCCTCTAATATCCAATGCGTTTCAGTTAAGAGCGAGAAACGTGTGAGCTTCGTGTACAATATAGCTTCGTTTGAGCTGAAAAGTGACTGCGTTTACCTGAAACGAAATCTCGCTTGTAGGAAGACACAGAGCCTGGCTTTTCACTCCGTTTATGAAGGGAAACACACAGCACACTTCTCATCCATGAAACACACTCTGCATTAGAGCAAGAAGCAAGCTCTTGCTTTCTAGTGTCTCTAATAAGGCCGGAAACGTGAGAGTGCTCAGAACAAAAGAACTGTGTTCCAACACACACGGACCATATCTAGTTCAACTCTGCTTCTGACACTGATACAAACCACAGTCCCTCTAACATACAATGCGTTTCAGTTAAGAGCGAGAAACGTGTGAGCTTCGTGTACAATATACCTTCGTTTGAGCTGAAAAGTGACTGCGTTTACCTGAAACGAAGTCTCGCTTGTAGGAAGACACAGAGCCTGGCATTTAACTCCGTTTCTGAAGGGAAACACACAGCACACTTCTCATCCATGAAACACACTCTGCTTTAGAGCAAGAAGCACGCTCTTGCTTTGTAGTGTCTCTAATAAGGCCGGAAACGTGAGAGTGCTCAGAACAAAAGAACTGTGTTCCAACACACACGGACCATATCTAGTTCAACTCTGCTTCTGACACTGATACAAACCACAGACCCTCTAACATACAATGCGTTTCAGTTAAGAGCGAGAAACGTGTGAGCTTCGTGTACAATATAGCTTCTTTGAGCTGAAAAGTGACTGCGTTTACCTGAAACGAAGTCTCGCTTGTAGGAAGACACAGAGCCTGGCATTTAACTCCGTTTCTGAAGGGAAACACACAGCACAGTTCTCATCCATGAAACACACTCTGCTTTAGAGCAAGAAGCACGCTCTTGCTTTCTAGAGTCTGTAATAAGGCGGGAAACGTGAGCGTGCTCAGAACAAAAGAACTGTGTTTCCTACACACACGGACCATATCTAGTTCAACTCTGCTTCTGAAACTGATACAAACCACAAGCCCTCTAACATCCAATGCGTTTCAGTCAAGAGCGAGAAACGTGTGAGCTTCGTGTACAATATAGCTTCATTGGAGCTGAAAAGTGACTGCGTTTACCTGAAACGAAGTCTCGCTTGTAGGAAGACACAGAGCCTGGCATTTAACTCCGTTTCTGAAGGGAAACACACAGCACACTTCTCATCCATGAAACACACTCTGCTTTAGAGCAAGAAGCACGCTCTTGCTTTCTAGAGGCTCTAATAAGGCGGGAAACGTGAGAGTGCTCAGAACAAAAGAACAGTGTTTCCTACACACACGGATCATATCTAGTTCAACTCTGCTTCTGAAACTGATACAAACCACAGGCCCTCTAACATCCAATGCGTTTCAGTTAAGAGCGAGAAACGTGTGAGCTTCGTGTACAATATAGCTTCGTTTGAGCTGAAAAGTGACAGCGTTTACCTGAAACGAAGTCTCGCTTGTAGGAAGACACAGAGCCTGGCATTTAACTCTGTTTCTGAAGGGAAACACACAGCACACTTCTCATCCATGAAACACACTCTGCTTTAGAGCAAGAAGCACGCTCTTGCTTTCTAGAGTCTCTAATAAGGCGGGAAACGTGAGAGTGCTCAGAACATAAGAACTGTGTTTCCTACACACACGGACCATATCTAGTTCAACTCTGCTTCTGAAACTGATACAAACCACAGGCCCTCTAACATCCAATGCGTTTCAGTTAAGAGCGAGAAACGTGTGAGCTTCGTGTACAATATAGCTTAGTTTGAGCTGAAAAGTGACTGCGTTTACCTGAAACGAAGTCTCGCTTGTAGAAAGACACAGAGCCTCGCATTTAACTCCGTTTCTGAAGGGAAACACACAGCACAGTTCTCATCCATGAAACACACTCTGCTTTAAAGCAAGAAGCACGCTCTTGCTTTCTAGTGTCTCTAATAAGGCGGGAAACGTGAGAGTGTTCAGAACAAAAGACAATGTTTCCTACACACAGGCACCATATCTAGTTCAACTCTGCTTCTGAAACTGATACAAACCACAGGCCCTCTAACATCCAATGCGTTTCTGTTAAGAGCGAGAAACGTGTGAGCTTCGTATACAATAGAGCTTCGTTTGAGCTGAAAAGTGACTGCGTTTACCTGAAACGAAGTCTCCCTTGTAGGAAGACACAGAGCCTGGCATTTAACTCCGTTTCTGAAGGGAAACACACAGCACACTTCTCATCCATGAAACACACTCTGCTTTAGAACAAGAAGCACGCTCTTGCTTTCTAGAGTCTCTAATAAGACGGGAAACATGAGAGTGCTCAGAACAAAAGAACTGTGTTTCCTACACACACGGACCATATCTAGTTCAACTCTGCTTCTGAAACTGATACAAACCACAGGCCCTCTAATATCCAATGCGTTTCAGTTAAGAGCGAGAAACGTGTGAGCTTCGTGTACAATATAGCTTCGTTTGAGCTGAAAAGTGACTGCGTTTACCTGAAACGAAATCTCGCTTGTAGGAAGACACAGAGCCTGGCTTTTCACTCCGTTTATGAAGGGAAACACACAGCACACTTCTCATCCATGAAACACACTCTGCATTAGAGCAAGAAGCAAGCTCTTGCTTTCTAGTGTCTCTAATAAGGCCGGAAACGTGAGAGTGCTCAGAACAAAAGAACTGTGTTCCAACACACACGGACCATATCTAGTTCAACTCTGCTTCTGACACTGATACAAACCACAGTCCCTCTAACATACAATGCGATTCAGTTAAGAGCGAGAAACCTGTGAGCTTCGTGTACAATATACCTTCGTTTGAGCTGAAAAGTGACTGCGTTTACCTGAAACGAAGTCTCGCTTGTAGGAAGACACAGAGCCTGGCATTTAACTCCGCTTCTGAAGGGAAACACACAGCACACTTCTCATCCATGAAACACACTCTGCTTTAGAGCAAGAAGCACGCTCTTGCTTTGTAGTGTCTCTAATAAGGCCGGAAACGTGAGAGTGCTCAGAACAAAAGAACTGTGTTCCAACACACACGGACCATATCTAGTTCAACTCTGCTTCTGACACTGATACAAACCACAGACCCTCTAACATACAATGCGTTTCAGTTAAGAGCGAGAAACGTGTGAGCTTCGTGTACAATATAGCTTCCTTTGAGCTGAAAAGTGACTGCGTTTACCTGAAACGAAGTCTCGCTTGTAGGAAGACACAGAGCCTGGCATTTAACTCCGTTTCTGAAGGGAAACACACAGCACAGTTCTCATCCATGAAACACACTCTGCTTTAGAGCAAGAAGCACGCTCTTGCTTTCTAGAGTCTGTAATAAGGGGGGAAACGTGAGCGTGCTCAGAACAAAAGAACTGTGTTTCCTACACACACGGACCATATCTAGTTCAACTCTGCTTCTGAAACTGATACAAACCACAAGCCCTCTAACATCCAATGCGTTTCAGTCAAGAGCGAGAAACGTGTGAGCTTCGTGTACAATATAGCTTCATTGGAGCTGAAAAGTGACTGCGTTTACCTGAAACGAAGTCTCGCTTGTAGGAAGACACAGAGCCTGGCATTTAACTCCGTTTCTGAAGGGAAACACACAGCACACTTCTCATCCATGAAACACACTCTGCTTTAGAGCAAGAAGCACGCTCTTGCTTTCTAGAGGCTCTAATAAGGCGGGAAACGTGAGAGTGCTCAGAACAAAAGAACAGTGTTTCCTACACACACGGATCATATCTAGTTCAACTCTGCTTCTGAAACTGATACAAACCACAGGCCCTCTAACATCCAATGCGTTTCAGTTAAGAGCGAGAAACGTGTGAGCTTCGTGTACAATATAGCTTCGTTTGAGCTGAAAAGTGACAGCGTTTACCTGAAACGAAGTCTCGCTTGTAGGAAGACACTTAGCCTGGCATTTAACTCTGTTTCTGAAGGGAAACACACAGCAAACTTCTCATCCATGAAACACACTCTGCTTTAGAGCAAGAAGCACGCTCTTGCTTTCTAGAGTCTCTAATAAGGCGGGAAACGTGAGAGTGCTCAGAACATAAGAACTGTGTTTCCTACACACACGGACCATATCTAG
The DNA here is from genome assembly GCA_949786405.1 of Onychomys arenicola. NCBI lineage: Eukaryota > Metazoa > Chordata > Mammalia > Rodentia > Cricetidae > Onychomys > Onychomys arenicola. The sequence continues at coordinate 59,801 of CATKUM010000259.1, read as the reverse complement.
TTCAACTCTGCTTCTGAAACTGATACAAACCACAGGCCCTCTAACATCCAATGCGTTTCAGTTAAGAGCGAGAAACGTGTGAGCTTCGTGTACAATATAGCTTCTTTTGAGCTGAAAAGTGACTGCGTTTACCTGAAACGAAATCTCGCTTGTAGGAAGACACAGAGCCTGGCTTTTCACTCCGTTTATGAAGGGAAACACACAGCACACTTCTCATCCACGAAACACACTCTGCATTAGAGCAAGAAGCAAGCTCTTGCTTTCTAGTGTCTCTAATAAGGCCGGAAACGTGAGAGTGCTCAGAACAAAAGAACTGTGTTCCAACACACACGGACCATATCTAGTTCAACTCTGCTTCTGACACTGATACAAACCACAGTCCCTCTAACATACAATGCGTTTCAGTTAAGAGCGAGAAACGTGTGAGCTTCGTGTACAATATACCTTCGTTTGAGCTGAAAAGTGACTGTGTTTACATGAAACGAAGTCTCGCTTGTAGGAAGACACAGAGCCTGGCATTTAACTCCGTTTCTGAAGGGAAACACACAGCACACTTCTCATCCATGAAACACACTCTGCATTAGAGCAAGAAGCACGCTCTTGCTTTCTAGTGTCTCTAATAAGGCCGGAAACGTGATAGTGCTCAGAACAAAAGAACTGTGTTCCAACACACACGGACCATATCTAGTTCAACTCTGCTTCTGACACTGATACAAACCACAGACCCTCTAACATACAATGCGTTTCAGTTAAGAGCGAGAAACGTGTGAGCTTCGTGTACAATATAGCTTCCTTTGAGCTGAAAAGTGACTGCGTTTACCTGAAACGAAGTCTCGCTTGTAGGAAGACACAGAGCCTGGCATTTAACTCCGTTTCTGAAGGGAAACACACAGCACAGTTCTCATCCATGAAACACACTCTGCATTAGAGCAAGAAGCACGCTCTTGCTTTCTAGAGTCTGTAAGAAGGCGGGAAACGTGAGCGTGCTCAGAACATAAGAACTGTGTTTCCTACACACACGGACCATATCTAGTTCAACTCTGCTTCTGAAACTGATACAAACCACAAGCCCGCTAACATCCAATGCGTTTCAGTCAAGAGCGAGAAACGTGTGAGCTTCGTGTACAATATAGCTTCATTGGAGCTGAAAAGTGACTGCGTTTACCTGAAACGAAGTCTCGCTTGTAGGAAGACACAGAGCCTGGCATTTAACTCCGTTTCTGAAGGGAAACACACAGCACACTTCTCATCCATGAAACACACTCTGCTTTAGAGCAAGAAGCACGCTCTTGCTTTCTAGAGGCTCTAATAAGGCGGGAAACGTGAGAGTGCTCAGAACAAAAGAACAGTGTTTCCTACACACACGGATCATATCTAGTTCAACTCTGCTTCTGAAACTGATACAAACCACAGGCCCTCTAACATCCAATGCGTTTCAGTTAAGAGCGAGAAACGTGTGAGCTTCGTGTACAATATAGCTTCGTTTGAGCTGAAAAGTGACAGCGTTTACCTGAAACGAAGTCTCACTTGTAGGAAGACACAGAGCCTGGCATTTAACTCTGTTTCTGAAGGGAAACACACAGCACACTTCTCATCCATGAAACACACTCTGCTTTAGAGCAAGAAGCACGCTCTTGCTTTCTAGAGTCTCTAATAAGGCGGGAAACGTGAGAGTGCTCAGAACATAAGAACTGTGTTTCCTACACACACGGACCATATCTAGTTCAACTCTGCTTCTGAAACTGATACAAACCACAGGCCCTCTAACATCCAATGCGTTTCAGTTAAGAGCGAGAAACGTGTGAGCTTCGTGTACAATATAGCTTCGTTTGAGCTGAAAAGTGACTGTGTTTACCTGAAACGAAGTCTCGCTTGTAGAAAGACACAGAGCCTCGCATTTAACTCCGTTTCTGAAGGGAAACACACAGCACAGTTCTCATCCATGAAACACACTCTGCTTTAAAGCAAGAAGCACGCTCTTGCTTTCTAGTGTCTCTAATAAGGCGGGAAACGTGAGAGTGTTCAGAACAAAAGACAATGTTTCCTACACACAGGCACCATATCTAGTTCAACTCTGCTTCTGAAACTGATACAAACCACAGGCCCTCTAACATCCAATGCGTTTCTGTTAAGAGCGAGAAACGTGTGAGCTTCGTGTACAATAGAGCTTCGTTTGAGCTGAAAAGTGACTGCGTTTACCTGAAACGAAGTCTCCCTTGTAGGAAGACACAGAGCCTGGCATTTAACTCCGTTTCTGAAGGGAAACACACAGCACACTTCTCATCCATGAAACACACTCTGCTTTAGAACAAGAAGCACGCTCTTGCTTTCTAGAGTCTCTAATAAGACGGGAAACATGAGAGTGCTCAGAACAAAAGAACTGTGTTTCCTACACACACGGACCATATCTAGTTCAACTCTGCTTCTGAAACTGATACAAACCACAGGCCCTCTAATATCCAATGCGTTTCAGTTAAGAGCGAGAAACGTGTGAGCTTCGTGTACAATATAGCTTCGTTTGAGCTGAAAAGTGACTGCGTTTACCTGAAAGGAAATCTCGCTTGTAGGAAGACACAGAGCCTGGCTTTTCACTCCGTTTATGAAGGGAAACACACAGCACACTTCTCATCCATGAAACACACTCTGCATTAGAGCAAGAAGCAAGCTCTTGCTTTCTAGTGTCTATAATAAGGCCGGAAACGTGAGAGTGCTCAGAACAAAAGAACTGTGTTCCAACACACACGGACCATATCTAGTTCAACTCTGCTTCTGACACTGATACAAACCACAGTCCCTCTAACATACAATGCGTTTCAGTTAAGAGCGAGAAACGTGTGAGCTTCGTGTACAATATACCTTCGTTTGAGCTGAAAAGTGACTGCGTTTACCTGAAACGAAGTCTCGCTTGTAGGAAGACACAGAGCCTGGCATTTAACTCCGTTTCTGAAGGGAAACACACAGCACACTTCTCATCCATGAAACACACTCTGCTTTAGAGCAAGAAGCACGCTCTTGCTTTGTAGTGTCTCTAATAAGGCCGGAAACGTGAGAGTGCTCAGAACAAAAGAACTGTGTTCCAACACACACGGACCATATCTAGTTCAACTCTGCTTCTGACACTGATACAAACCACAGACCCTCTAACATACAATGCGTTTCAGTTAAGAGCGAGAAACGTGTGAGCTTCGTGTACAATATAGCTTCCTTTGAGCTGAAAAGTGACTGCGTTTACCTGAAACGAAGTCTCGCTTTTAGGAAGACACAGAGCCTGGCATTTAACTCCGTTTCTGAAGGGAAACACTCAGCACAGTTCTCATCCATGAAACACACTCTGCTTTAGAGCAAGAAGCACGCTCTTGCTTTCTAGAGTCTGTAATAAGGCGGGAAACGTGAGCGTGCTCAGAACAAAAGAACTGTGTTTCCTACACACACGGACCATATCTAGTTCAACTCTGCTTCTGAAACTGATACAAACCACAAGCCCTCTAACATCCAATGCGTTTCAGTTAAGAGCGAGAAACGTGTGAGCTTCGTGTACAATATAGCTTCATTGGAGCTGAAAAGTGACTGCGTTTACCTGAAACGAAGTCTCGCTTGTAGGAAGACACAGAGCCTGGCATTTAACTCCGTTTCTGAAGGGAAACACACAGCACAGTTCTCATCCATGAAACACACTCTGCTTTAGAGCAAGAAGCACGCTCTTGCTTTCTAGAGTCTGTAAGAAGGCGGAAAACGTGAGCGTGCTCAGAACATAAGAACTGTGTTTCCTACACACACGGACCCTATCTAGTTCAACTCTGCTTCTGAAACTGATACAAACCACAAGCCCTCTAACATCCAATGCGTTTCAGTCAAGAGCGAGAAACGTGTGAGCTTCGTGTACAATATAGCTTCATTGGAGCTGAAAAGTGACTGCGTTTACCTGAAACGAAGTCTCGCTTGTAGGAAGACACAGAGCCTGGCATTTAACTCCGTTTCTGAAGGGAAACACACAGCACACTTCTCATCCATGAAACACACTCTGCTTTAGAGCAAGAAGCACGCTCTTGCTTTCTAGAGGCTCTAATAAGGCGGGAAACGTGAGAGTGCTCAGAACAAAAGAACAGTGTTTCCTACACACACGGATCATATCTAGTTCAACTCTGCTTCTGAAACTGATACAAACCACAGGCCCTCTAACATCCAATGCGTTTCAGTTAAGAGCGAGAAACGTGTGAGCTTCGTGTACAATATAGCTTCGTTTGAGCTGAAAAGTGACAGCGTTTACCTGAAACGAAGTCTCGCTTGTAGGAAGACACAGAGCCTGGCATTTAACTCTGTTTCTGAAGGGAAACACACAGCACACTTCTCATCCATGAAACACACTCTGCTTTAGAGCAAGAAGCACGCTCTTGCTTTCTAGAGTCTCTAATAAGGCGGGAAACGTGAGAGTGCTCAGAACATAAGAACTGTGTTTCCTACACACACGGACCATATCTAGTTCAACTCTGCTTCTGAAACTGATACAAACCACAGGCCCTCTAACATCCAATGCGTTTCAGTTAAGAGCGAGAAACGTGTGAGCTTCGTGTACAATATAGCTTAGTTTGAGCTGAAAAGTGACTGCGTTTACCTGAAACGAAGTCTCGCTTGTAGAAAGACACAGAGCCTCGCATTTAACTCCGTTTCTGAAGGGAAACACACAGCACAGTTCTCATCCATGAAACACACTCTGCTTTAAAGCACGAAGCACGCTCTTGCTTTCTAGTGTCTCTAATAAGGCGGGAAACGTGAGAGTGTTCAGAACAAAAGACAATGTTTCCTACACACAGGCACCATATCTAGTTCAACTCTGCTTCTGAAACTGATACAAACCACAGGCCCTCTAACATCCAATGCGTTTCTGTTAAGAGCGAGAAACGTGTGAGCTTCGTGTACAATAGAGCTTCGTTTGAGCTGAAAAGTGACTGCGTTTACCTGAAACGAAGTCTCCCTTGTAGGAAGACACAGAGCCTGGCATTTAACTCCGTTTCTGAAGGGAAACACACAGCACACTTCTCATCCATGAAACACACTCTGCTTTAGAACAAGAAGCACGCTCTTGCTTTCTAGAGTCTCTAATAAGACGGGAAACATGAGAGTGCTCAGAACAAAAGAACTGTGTTTCCTACACACACGGACCATATCTAGTTCAACTCTGCTTCTGAAACTGATACAAACCACAGGCCCTCTAATATCCAATGCGTTTCAGTTAAGAGCGAGAAACGTGTGAGCTTCGTGTACAATATAGCTTCGTTTGAGCTGAAAAGTGACTGCGTTTACCTGAAACGAAATCTCGCTTGTAGGAAGACACAGAGCCTGGCTTTTCACTCCGTTTATGAAGGGAAACACACAGCACACTTCTCATCCATGAAACACACTCTGCATTAGAGCAAGAAGCAAGCTCTTGCTTTCTAGTGTCTCTAATAAGGCCGGAAACGTGAGAGTGCTCAGAACAAAAGAACTGTGTTCCAACACACACGGACCATATCTAGTTCAACTCTGCTTCTGACACTGATACAAACCACAGTCCCTCTAACATACAATGCGTTTCAGTTAAGAGCGAGAAACGTGTGAGCTTCGTGTACAATATACCTTCGTTTGAGCTGAAAAGTGACTGCGTTTACCTGAAACGAAGTCTCGCTTGTAGGAAGACACAGAGCCTGGCATTTAACTCCGTTTCTGAAGGGAAACACACAGCACACTTCTCATCCATGAAACACACTCTGCTTTAGAGCAAGAAGCACGCTCTTGCTTTGTAGTGTCTCTAATAAGGCCGGAAACGTGAGAGTGCTCAGAACAAAAGAACTGTGTTCCAACACACACGGACCATATCTAGTTCAACTCTGCTTCTGACACTGATACAAACCACAGACCCTCTAACATACAATGCGTTTCAGTTAAGAGCGAGAAACGTGTGAGCTTCGTGTACAATATAGCTTCCTTTGAGCTGAAAAGTGACTGCGTTTACCTGAAACGAAGTCTCGCTTGTAGGAAGACACAGAGCCTGGCATTTAACTCCGTTTCTGAAGGGAAACACACAGCACAGTTCTCATCCATGAAACACACTCTGCTTTAGAGCAAGAAGCACGCTCTTGCTTTCTAGAGTCTGTAATAAGGCGGGAAACGTGAGCGTGCTCAGAACAAAAGAACTGTGTTTCCTACACACACGGACCATATCTAGTTCAACTCTGCTTCTGAAACTGATACAAACCACAAGCCCTCTAACATCCAATGCGTTTCAGTCAAGAGCGAGAAACGTGTGAGCTTCGTGTACAATATAGCTTCATTGGAGCTGAAAAGTGACTGCGTTTACCTGAAACGAAGTCTCGCTTGTAGGAAGACACAGAGCCTGGCATTTAACTCCGTTTCTGAAGGGAAACACACAGCACACTTCTCATCCATGAAACACACTCTGCTTTAGAGCAAGAAGCACGCTCTTGCTTTCTAGAGGCTCTAATAAGGCGGGAAACGTGAGAGTGCTCAGAACAAAAGAACAGTGTTTCCTACACACACGGATCATATCTAGTTCAACTCTGCTTCTGAAACTGATACAAACCACAGGCCCTCTAACATCCAATGCGTTTCAGTTAAGAGCGAGAAACGTGTGAGCTTCGTGTACAATATAGCTTCGTTTGAGCTGAAAAGTGACAGCGTTTACCTGAAACGAAGTCTCACTTGTAGGAAGACACAGAGCCTGGCATTTAACTCTGTTTCTGAAGGGAAACACACAGCACACTTCTCATCCATGAAACACACTCTGCTTTAGAGCAAGAAGCACGCTCTTGCTTTCTAGAGGCTCTAATAAGGCGGGAAACGTGAGAGTGCTCAGAACAAAAGAACAGTGTTTCCTACACACACGGATCATATCTAGTTCAACTCTGCTTCTGAAACTGATACAAACCACAGGCCCTCTAACATCCAATGCGTTTCAGTTAAGAGCGAGAAACGTGTGAGCTTCGTGTACAATATAGCTTCGTTTGAGCTGAAAAGTGACAGCGTTTACCTGAAACGAAGTCTCGCTTGTAGGAAGACACAGAGCCTGGCATTTAACTCTGTTTCTGAAGGGAAACACACAGCACACTTCTCATCCATGAAACACACTCTGCTTTAGAGCAAGAAGCACGCTCTTGCTTTCTAGAGTCTCTAATAAGGCGGGAAACGTGAGAGTGCTCAGAACATAAGAACTGTGTTTCCTACACACACGGACCATATCTAGTTCAACTCTGCTTCTGAAACTGATACAAACCACAGGCCCTCTAACATCCAATGCGTTTCAGTTAAGAGCGAGAAACGTGTGAGCTTCGTGTACAATATAGCTTAGTTTGAGCTGAAAAGTGACTGCGTTTACCTGAAACGAAGTCTCGCTTGTAGAAAGACACAGAGCCTCGCATTTAACTCCGTTTCTGAAGGGAAACACACAGCACAGTTCTCATCCATGAAACACACTCTGCTTTAAAGCAAGAAGCACGCTCTTGCTTTCTAGTGTCTCTAATAAGGCGGGAAACGTGAGAGTGTTCAGAACAAAAGACAATGTTTCCTACACACAGGCACCATATCTAGTTCAACTCTGCTTCTGAAACTGATACAAACCACAGGCCCTCTAACATCCAATGCGTTTCTGTTAAGAGCGAGAAACGTGTGAGCTTCGTGTACAATAGAGCTTCGTTTGAGCTGAAAAGTGACTGCGTTTACCTGAAACGAAGTCTCCCTTGTAGGAAGACACAGAGCCTGGCATTTAACTCCGTTTCTGAAGGGAAACACACAGCACACTTCTCATCCATGAAACACACTCTGCTTTAGAACAAGAAGCACGCTCTTGCTTTCTAGAGTCTCTAATAAGACGGGAAACATGAGAGTGCTCAGAACAAAAGAACTGTGTTTCCTACACACACGGACCATATCTAGTTCAACTCTGCTTCTGAAACTGATACAAACCACAGGCCCTCTAATATCCAATGCGTTTCAGTTAAGAGCGAGAAACGTGTGAGCTTCGTGTACAATATAGCTTCGTTTGAGCTGAAAAGTGACTGCGTTTACCTGAAACGAAATCTCGCTTGTAGGAAGACACAGAGCCTGGCTTTTCACTCCGTTTATGAAGGGAAACACACAGCACACTTCTCATCCATGAAACACACTCTGCATTAGAGCAAGAAGCAAGCTCTTGCTTTCTAGTGTCTCTAATAAGGCCGGAAACGTGAGAGTGCTCAGAACAAAAGAACTGTGTTCCAACACACACGGACCATATCTAGTTCAACTCTGCTTCTGACACTGATACAAACCACAGTCCCTCTAACATACAATGCGTTTCAGTTAAGAGCGAGAAACGTGTGAGCTTCGTGTACAATATACCTTCGTTTGAGCTGAAAAGTGACTGCGTTTACCTGAAACGAAGTCTCGCTTGTAGGAAGACACAGAGCCTGGCATTTAACTCCGTTTCTGAAGGGAAACACACAGCACAGTTCTCATCCATGAAACACACTCTGCTTTAGAGCAAGAAGCACGCTCTTGCTTTCTAGAGTCTGTAATAAGGCGGGAAACGTGAGTGTGCTCAGAACAAAAGAACTGTGTTTCCTACACACACGGACCATATCTAGTTCAACTCTGCTTCTGAAACTGATACAAACCACAAGCCCTCTAACATCCAATGCGTTTCAGTCAAGAGCGAGAAACGTGTGAGCTTCGTGTACAATATAGCTTCATTGGAGCTGAAAAGTGACTGCGTTTACCTGAAACGAAGTCTCGCTTGTAGGAAGACACAGAGCCTGGCATTTAACTCCGTTTCTGAAGGGAAACACACAGCACACTTCTCATCCATGAAACACACTCTGCTTTAGAGCAAGAAGCACGCTCTTGCTTTCTAGAGGCTCTAATAAGGCGGGAAACGTGAGAGTGCTCAGAACAAAAGAACAGTGTTTCCTACACACACGGATCATATCTAGTTCAACTCTGCTTCTGAAACTGATACAAACCACAGGCCCTCTAACATCCAATGCGTTTCAGTTAAGAGCGAGAAACGTGTGAGCTTCGTGTACAATATAGCTTCGTTTGAGCTGAAAAGTGACAGCGTTTACCTGAAACGAAGTCTCGCTTGTAGGAAGACACAGAGCCTGGCATTTAACTCTGTTTCTGAAGGGAAACACACAGCACACTTCTCATCCATGAAACACACTCTGCTTTAGAGCAAGAAGCACGCTCTTGCTTTCTAGAGGCTCTAATAAGGCGGGAAACGTGAGAGTGCTCAGAACAAAAGAACAGTGTTTCCTACACACACGGATCATATCTAGTTCAACTCTGCTTCTGAAACTGATACAAACCACAGGCCCTCTAACATCCAATGCGTTTCAGTTAAGAGCGAGAAACGTGTGAGCTTCGTGTACAATATAGCTTCGTTTGAGCTGAAAAGTGACAGCGTTTACCTGAAACGAAGTCTCGCTTGTAGGAAGACACAGAGCCTGGCATTTAACTCTGTTTCTGAAGGGAAACACACAGCACACTTCTCATCCATGAAACACACTCTGCTTTAGAGCAAGAAGCACGCTCTTGCTTTCTAGAGTCTCTAATAAGTCGGGAAACGTGAGAGTGCTCAGAACATAAGAACTGTGTTTCCTACACACACGGACCATATCTAGTTCAACTCTGCTTCTGAAACTGATACAAACCACAGGCCCTCTAACATCCAATGCGTTTCAGTTAAGAGCGAGAAACATGTGAGCTTCGTGTACAATATAGCTTAGTTTGAGCTGAAAAGTGACTGCGTTTACCTGAAACGAAGTCTCGCTTGTAGAAAGACACAGAGCCTCGCATTTAACTCCGTTTCTGAAGGGAAACACACAGCACAGTTCTCATCCATGAAACACACTCTGCTTTAAAGCAAGAAGCACGCTCTTGCTTTCTAGTGTCTCTAATAAGGCGGGAAACGTGAGAGTGTTCAGAACAAAAGACAATGTTTCCTACACACAGGCACCATATCTAGTTCAACTCTGCTTCTGAAACTGATACAAACCACAGGCCCTCTAACATCCAATGCGTTTCTGTTAAGAGCGAGAAACGTGTGAGCTTCGTGTACAATAGAGCTTCGTTTGAGCTGAAAAGTGACTGCGTTTACCTGAAACGAAGTCTCCCTTGTAGGAAGACACAGAGCCTGGCATTTAACTCCGTTTCTGAAGGGAAACACACAGCACACTTCTCATCCATGAAACACACTCTGCTTTAGAACAAGAAGCACGCTCTTGCTTTCTAGAGTCTCTAATAAGACGGGAAACATGAGAGTGCTCAGAACAAAAGAACTGTGTTTCCTACACACACGGACCATATCTAGTTCAACTCTGCTTCTGAAACTGATACAAACCACAGGCCCTCTAATATCCAATGCGTTTCAGTTAAGAGCGAGAAACGTGTGAGCTTCGTGTACAATATAGCTTCGTTTGAGCTGAAAAGTGACTGCGTTTACCTGAAACGAAATCTCGCTTGTAGGAAGACACAGAGCCTGGCTTTTCACTCCGTTTATGAAGGGAAACACACAGCACACTTCTCATCCATGAAACACACTCTGCATTAGAGCAAGAAGCAAGCTCTTGCTTTCTAGTGTCTCTAATAAGGCCGGAAACGTGAGAGTGCTCAGAACAAAAGAACTGTGTTCCAACACACACGGACCATATCTAGTTCAACTCTGCTTCTGACACTGATACAAACCACAGTCCCTCTAACATACAATGCGTTTCAGTTAAGAGCGAGAAACGTGTGAGCTTCGTGTACAATATACCTTCGTTTGAGCTGAAAAGTGACTGCGTTTACCTGAAACGAAGTCTCGCTTGTAGGAAGACACAGAGCCTGGCATTTAACTCCGTTTCTGAAGGGAAACACACAGCACAGTTCTCATCCATGAAACACACTCTGCTTTAGAGCAAGAAGCACGCTCTTGCTTTCTAGAGTCTGTAATAAGGCGGGAAACGTGAGCGTGCTCAGAACAAAAGAACTGTGTTTCCTACACACACGGACCATATCTAGTTCAACTCTGCTTCTGAAACTGATACAAACCACAAGCCCTCTAACATCCAATGCGTTTCAGTCAAGAGCGAGAAACGTGTGAGCTTCGTGTACAATATAGCTTCATTGGAGCTGAAAAGTGACTGCGTTTACCTGAAACGAAGTCTCGCTTGTAGGAAGACACAGAGCCTGGCATTTAACTCCGTTTCTGAAGGGAAACACACAGCACACTTCTCATCCATGAAACACACTCTGCTTTAGAGCAAGAAGCACGCTCTTGCTTTCTAGAGGCTCTAATAAGGCGGGAAACGTGAGAGTGCTCAGAACAAAAGAACAGTGTTTCCTACACACACGGATCATATCTAGTTCAACTCTGCTTCTGAAACTGATACAAACCACAGGCCCTCTAACATCCAATGCGTTTCAGTTAAGAGCGAGAAACGTGTGAGCTTCGTGTACAATACAGCTTCGTTTGAGCTGAAAAGTGACAGCGTTTACCTGAAACGAAGTCTCGCTTGTAGGAAGACACAGAGCCTGGCATTTAACTCTGTTTCTGAAGGGAAACACACAGCACACTTCTCATCCATGAAACACACTCTGCTTTAGAGCAAGAAGCACGCTCTTGCTTTCTAGAGGCTCTAATAAGGCGGGAAACGTGAGAGTGCTCAGAACAAAAGAACAGTGTTTCCTACACACACGGATCATATCTAGTTCAACTCTGCTTCTGAAACTGATACAAACCACAGGCCCTCTAACATCCAATGCGTTTCAGTTAAGAGCGAGAAACGTGTGAGCTTCGTGTACAATATAGCTTCGTTTGAGCTGAAAAGTGACAGCGTTTACCTGAAACGAAGTCTCGCTTGTAGGAAGACACAGAGCCTGGCATTTAACTCTGTTTCTGAAGGGAAACACACAGCACACTTCTCATCCATGAAACACACTCTGCTTTAGAGCAAGAAGCACGCTCTTGCTTTCTAGAGTCTCTAATAAGGCGGGAAACGTGAGAGTGCTCAGAACATAAGAACTGTGTTTCCTACACACACGGACCATATCTAGTTCAACTCTGCTTCTGAAACTGATACAAACCACAGGCCCTCTAACATCCAATGCGTTTCAGTTAAGAGCGAGAAACATGTGAGCTTCGTGTACAATATAGCTTAGTTTGAGCTGAAAAGTGACTGCGTTTACCTGAAACGAAGTCTCGCTTGTAGAAAGACACAGAGCCTCGCATTTAACTCCGTTTCTGAAGGGAAACACACAGCACAGTTCTCATCCATGAAACACACTCTGCTTTAAAGCAAGAAGCACGCTCTTGCTTTCTAGTGTCTCTAATAAGGCGGGAAACGTGAGAGTGTTCAGAACAAAAGACAATGTTTCCTACACACAGGCACCATATCTAGTTCAACTCTGCTTCTGAAACTGATACAAACCACAGGCCCTCTAACATCCAATGCGTTTCTGTTAAGAGCGAGAAACGTGTGAGCTTCGTGTACAATAGAGCTTCGTTTGAGCTGAAAAGTGACTGCGTTTACCTGAAACGAAGTCTCCCTTGTAGGAAGACACAGAGCCTGGCATTTAACTCCGTTTCTGAAGGGAAACACACAGCACACTTCTCATCCATGAAACACACTCTGCTTTAGAACAAGAAGCACGCTCTTGCTTTCTAGAGTCTCTAATAAGACGGGAAACATGAGAGTGCTCAGAACAAAAGAACTGTGTTTCCTACACACACGGACCATATCTAGTTCAACTCTGCTTCTGAAACTGATACAAACCACAGGCCCTCTAATATCCAATGCGTTTCAGTTAAGAGCGAGAAACGTGTGAGCTTCGTGTACAATATAGCTTCGTTTGAGCTGAAAAGTGACTGCGTTTACCTGAAACGAAATCTCGCTTGTAGGAAGACACAGAGCCTGGCTTTTCACTCCGTTTATGAAGGGAAACACACAGCACACTTCTCATCCATGAAACACACTCTGCATTAGAGCAAGAAGCAAGCTCTTGCTTTCTAGTGTCTCTAATAAGGCCGGAAACGTGAGAGTGCTCAGAACAAAAGAACTGTGTTCCAACACACACGGACCATATCTAGTTCAACTCTGCTTCTGACACTGATACAAACCACAGTCCCTCTAACATACAATGCGTTTCAGTTAAGAGCGAGAAACGTGTGAGCTTCGTGTACAATATACCTTCGTTTGAGCTGAAAAGTGACTGCGTTTACCTGAAACGAAGTCTCGCTTGTAGGAAGACACAGAGCCTGGCATTTAACTCCGTTTCTGAAGGGAAACACACAGCACACTTCTCATCCATGAAACACACTCTGCTTTAGAGCAAGAAGCACGCTCTTGCTTTGTAGTGTCTCTAATAAGGCCGGAAACGTGAGAGTGCTCAGAACAAAAGAACTGTGTTCCAACACACACGGACCATATCTAGTTCAACTCTGCTTCTGACACTGATACAAACCACAGACCCTCTAACATACAATGCGTTTCAGTTAAGAGCGAGAAACGTGTGAGCTTCGTGTACAATATAGCTTCCTTTGAGCTGAAAAGTGACTGCGTTTACCTGAAACGAAGTCTCGCTTGTAGGAAGACACAGAGCCTGGCATTTAACTCCGTTTCTGAAGGGAAACACACAGCACAGTTCTCATCCATGAAACACACTCTGCTTTAGAGCAAGAAGCACGCTCTTGCTTTCTAGAGTCTGTAATAAGGCGGGAAACGTGAGCGTGCTCAGAACAAAAGAACTGTGTTTCCTACACACACGGACCATATCTAGTTCAACTCTGCTTCTGAAACTGATACAAACCACAAGCCCTCTAACATCCAATGCGTTTCAGTTAAGAGCGAGAAACGTGTGAGCTTCGTGTACAATATAGCTTCATTGGAGCTGAAAAGTGACTGCGTTTACCTGAAACGAAGTCTCGCTTGTAGGAAGACACAGAGCCTGGCATTTAACTCCGTTTCTGAAGGGAAACACACAGCACAGTTCTCATCCATGAAACACACTCTGCTTTAGAGCAAGAAGCACGCTCTTGCTTTCTAGAGGCTCTAATAAGGCGGGAAACGTGAGAGTGCTCAGAACAAAAGAACAGTGTTTCCTACACACACGGATCATATCTAGTTCAACTCTGCTTCTGAAACTGATATAAACCACAGGCCCTCTAACATCCAATGCGTTTCAGTTAAGAGCGAGAAACGTGTGAGCTTCGTGTACAATATAGCTTCGTTTGAGCTGAAAAGTGACAGCGTTTACCTGAAACGAAGTCTCGCTTGTAGAAAGACACAGAGCCTGGCATTTAACTCCGTTTCTGAAGGGAAACACACAGCACAGTTCTCATCCATGAAACACACTCTGCTTTAGAGCAAGAAGCATGCTCTTGCTTTCTAGTGTCTCTAATAAGGCGGGAAACGTGAGAGTGCTCAGAACAAAAGACAGTGTTTCCTACACACACGGACCATATCTAGTTCAACTCTGCTTCTGAAAATGATACAAACCACAGGCCCTCTAACATCCAATGCGTTTCAGTTAAGAGCGAGAAACGTGTGAGCTTCGTGTACAATATAGCTTCGTTTGAGCTGAAAAGTGACTGCGTTTACATGAAACGAAGTCTCGCTTGTAGGAAGACACAGAGCCTGGCATTTAACTCTGTTTCTGAAGGGAAACACACAGCACACTTCTCATCCATGAAACACACTCTGCTTTAGAGCAAGACGCACGCTCTTGCTTTCTAGAGTCTCTAATAAGGCGGGAAACGTGAGAGTGCTCAGAACATAAGAACTGTGTTTCCTACACACACGCACCATATCTAGTTCAACTCTGCTTCTGAAACTGATACAAACCACAGGCCCTCTAACATCCAATGCGTTTCAGTTAAGAGCGAGAAACGTGTGAGCTTCGTGTACAATATAGCTTAGTTTGAGCTGAAAAGTGACTGCGTTTACCTGAAACGAAGTCTCGCTTGTAGAAAGACACAGAGCCTGGCATTTAACTCCGTTTCTGAAGGGAAACACACAGCACAGTTCTCATCCATGAAACACACTCTGCTTTAGAGCAAGAAGCACGCTCTTGCTTTCTAGTGTCTCTAATAAGGCGGGAAACGTGAGAGTGTTCAGAACAAAAG
This sequence comes from Onychomys arenicola, assembly GCA_949786405.1. Lineage (NCBI taxonomy): Eukaryota > Metazoa > Chordata > Mammalia > Rodentia > Cricetidae > Onychomys > Onychomys arenicola. Next base: position 44,671 of record CATKUM010000259.1, on the reverse strand, counting down.
ACAGTGTTTCCTACACACAGGCACCATATCTAGTTCAACTCTGCTTCTGAAACTGATACAAACCACAGGCCCTCTAACATCCAATGCGTTTCAGTTAAGAGCGAGAAACGTGTGAGCTTCGTGTACAATATAGCTTCGTTTGAGCTGAAAAGTGACTGCGTTTACCTGAAACGAAGTCTCGCTTGTAGGAAGACACAGAGCCTGGCATTTAACTCCGTTTCTGAAGGGAAACACACAGCACACTTCTCATCCATGAAACACACTCTGCTTTAGAGCAAGAAGCACGCTCTTGCTTTCTAGAGTCTCTAATAAGGCGGGAAACGTGAGAGTGTTCAGAACAAAAGACAGTGTTTCCTACACACAGGCACCATATCTAGTTCAACTCTGCTTCTGAAACTGATACAAACCACAGGCCCTCTAACATCCAATGCGTTTCAGTTAAGAGCGAGAAACGTGTGAGCTTCGTGTACAATATAGCTTCGTTTGAGCTGAAAAGTGACTGCGTTTACCTGAAACGATATCTCGCTTGTAGGAAGACACAGAGCCTGGCATTTAACTCCGTTTATGAAGGGAAACACACAGCACACTTCTCATCCATGAAACACACTCTGCATTAGAGCAAGAAGCACGCTCTTGCTTTCTAGTGTCTCTAATAAGGCCGGAAACGTGAGAGTGCTCAGAACAAAAGAACTGTGTTCCAACACACACGGACCATATCTAGTTCAACTCTGCTTCTGACATTGATACAAACCACAGTCCCTCTAACATACAATGCGTTTCAGTTAAGAGCGAGAAACGTGTGAGCTTCCTGTACAATATAGCTTCATTTGAGCTGAAAAGTGACTGCGTTTACCTGAAACGAAGTCTCGCTTGTAGGAAGACACAGAGCCTGGCATTTAACTCCGTTTCTGAAGGGAAACACACAGCACACTTCTCATCCATGAAACACACTCTGCATTAGAGCAAGAAGCACGCTCTTGCTTTCTAGTGTCTCTAATAAGGCCGGAAACGTGAGAGTGCTCAGAACAAAAGAACTGTGTTCCAACACACACGGACCATATCTAGTTCAACTCTGCTTCTGAAACTGATACAAACCACAAGCCCTCTAACATCCAATGCGTTTCAGTTAAGAGCGAGAAACGTGTGAGCTTCGTGTACAATATAGCTTCATTGGAGCTGAAAAGTGACTGCGTTTACCTGAAACGAAGTCTCGCTTGTAGGAAGACACAGAGCCTGGCATTTAACTCCGTTTCTGAAGGGAAACACACAGCACACTTCTCATCCATGAAACACACTCTGCTTTAGAGCAAGAAGCACGCTCTTGCTTTCTAGAGGCTCTAATAAGGCGGGAAACGTGAGAGTGCTCAGAACAAAAGAACAGTGTTTCCTACACACACGGATCATATCTAGTTCAACTCTGCTTCTGAAACTGATACAAACCACAGGCCCTCTAACATCCAATGCGTTTCAGTTAAGAGCGAGAAACGTGTGAGCTTCGTGTACAATATAGCTTCGTTTGAGCTGAAAAGTGACAGCGTTTACCTGAAACGAAGTCTCGCTTGTAGAAAGACACAGAGCCTGGCATTTAACTCCGTTTCTGAAGGGAAACACACAGCACAGTTCTCATCCATGAAACACGCTCTGCTTTAGAGCAAGAAGCATGCTCTTGCTTTCTAGTGTCTCTGATAAGGCGGGAAACGTGAGAGTGCTCAGAACAAAAGACAGTGTTTCCTACACACACGGACCATATCTAGTTCAACTCTGCTTCTGAAACTGATACAAACCACAGGCCCTCTAACATCCAATGCGTTTCAGTTAAGAGCGAGAAACGTGTGAGCTTCGTGTACAATAGTGCTTCGTTTGAGCTGAAAAGTGACTGCGTTTACCTGAAACGAAGTCTCGATTGTAGGAAGACACAGAGCCTGGCATTTACCTCCGTTTCTGAAGGGAAACACACAGCACAGTTCTCATCCATGAAACACACTCTGCTTTAGAGCAAGAAGCACGCTCTTGCTTTCTAGAGTCTCTAATAAGGCGGGAAACGTGAGCGTGCTCAGAACAAAAGAACTGTGTTTCCTACACACACGGACCATATCTAGTTCAACTCTGCTTCTGAAACTGATACAAACCACAAGCCCTCTAACATCCAATGCGTTTCAGTTAAGAGCAAGAAACGTGTGAGCTTCGTGTACAATATAGCTTCATTGGAGCTGAAAAGTGACTGCGTTTACCTGAAACGAAGTCTCGCTTGTAGGAAGACACAGAGCCTGGCATTTAACTCCGTTTCTGAAGGGAAACACACAGCACACTTCTCATCCATGAAACACACTCTGCTTTAGAGCAAGAAGCACGCTCTTGCTTTCTAGAGGCTCTAATAAGGCGGGAAACGTGAGAGTGCTCAGAACAAAAGAACAGTGTTTCCTACACACACGGATCATATCTAGTTCAACTCTGCTTCTGAAACTGATACAAACCACAGGCCCTCTAACATCCAATGCGTTTCAGTTAAGAGCGAGAAACGTGTGAGCTTCGTGTACAATATAGCTTCGTTTGAGCTGAAAAGTGACAGCGTTTACCTGAAACGAAGTCTCGCTTGTAGAAAGACACAGAGCCTGGCATTTAACTCCGTTTCTGAAGGGAAACACACAGCACAGTTCTCATCCATGAAACACACTCTGCTTTAGAGCAAGAAGCATGCTCTTGCTTTCTAGTGTCTCTAATAAGGCGGGAAACGTGAGAGTGCTCAGAACAAAAGACAGTGTTTCCTACACACACGGACCATATCTAGTTCAACTATGCTTCTGAAAATGATACAAACCACAGGCCCTCTAACATCCAATGCGTTTCAGTTAAGAGCGAGAAACGTGTGAGCTTCGTGTACAATATAGCTTCGTTTGAGCTGAAAAGTGACTGCGTTTACCTGAAACGAAGTCTCGCTTGTAGGAAGACACAGAGCCTGGCATTTAACTCTGTTTCTGAAGGGAAACACACAGCACACTTCTCATCCATGAAACACACTCTGCTTTAGAGCAAGAAGCACGCTCTTGCTTTCTAGAGTCTCTAATAAGGCGGGAAACGTGAGAGTGCTCAGAACAAAAGACAGTGTTTCCTACACACAGGCACCATATCTAGTTCAACTCTGCTTCTGAAACTGATAAAAACCACAGGTCCTCTAACATCCAATGCTTTTCAGTTAAGAGTGAGAAACGTGTGAGCTTCGTGAACGATGTAGCTTCTTTGAGCTGAAAAGTGACTGCATTTACCTCAAACGAAGTCTTGCATGTAGGAAGACACAGAGCCTGGCGTTCACTCCGTTTCTGAAGGGAAACACACAGCACAGTTCTCATCCGTGAACCACACTCTGATTTAGAGCAAGAACCATGCTCTTGTTTTCTAGAGTCTCTAATAAGGCAGGAAACGTGTGTGTGCTCAGAACAAAAGAATTGAGATTCCTACACACACGGACCACATCTAGTTCAACTCCGCTTCTGAAACTGATAGAAACCACAGGTCCTCTAACATCCAATGCTTTTCAGTTAAGAGTGAGAAACGTGTGAGCTTTGTGAACGATGTAGCTTCGTTTGAGCTGAAAAGTGACTGGGTTTACCTGAAACGAAGTCTTGCTTGTAGGAAGTCACAGAGCCTGGCATTTCACTCTGTTTCTAAAGGGAAACACATAGCACAGTTCTCATCCATGAACCACACTCTGCTTTAGAGCAAGAAACACGCTCTCCCTTTCCACAGTCTCTAATAAGGTGGTAAAAGTGAGTGTGCTCAGAACAAAAGAACTGAGTTTCCTACACACACTGACCATATCTAGTTCAACTCCGCTTCTAAAACTGATATTAACCACAGGTCCTCTAACATCCAATGCTTTTCAGTTCAGAGCAAGAAACGTGTGAGCTTCGTGAACGATGTAGCTTCATTTGAGCTGAAAAGTGACTGCGTTTACCTTAAACGAACTCTTACTTGTAGGAAGACACAGAGCCTGGAATTTCACTCCATTTATGAAGGGAAACACACAGCACAGTTCTCATCCATGAACCACTCTCTGCTTTAGAGCAAGAGGCACGCTCTTGCTTTCTAGAGTCTCTATTAAGGTGAGAAATGTGAGTGTACTCATAACAAAAGAACTGTGTTTCCTACACACACGGACCATTTCTAGTTCAGCTTTGCTTCTGAAAATGACACAAACCACAGTTCCTCTAACATCCAATGCTTTTCAGTTCAGAGCGAGAAACGTGTGAGCTTTTTGAACAATGTAGCTCCGTTTGAGCTGAAAAGTGATTGCCTTTACCTGAAACAAATTCTTACATGTAGGAAGACACAGAGCCTGGCATTTCACTCTGTTTCTGAAGGGAAAAACATAGCCCAGTACTCATCCATGAACCACACTCTGCTTTAGAGCAAGAACCATGCTCTTGCTTTCTAGAGTCTCTAATAAGGCTGGAAATGTGAGTGTACTCATAACAAAAGAACTGTGTTTTCTAAACACATGGATCATATCTAGTTCAACTTTGCTCCTGATACTGATACAAACCACAGGTCTTCTAACATCCAATGCTTTTCAGTTAAGAGTGAGAAACGTGTGAGCTTTGTGAACGATGTAGCTTCATTTGAGCTGAAAAGTGACTGCGTTTACCTGAAACGAAGTCTTGATTGTAGGAAGACACAGAGCCTGGGATTCCACTCCGTTTCTGAAGGGAAACACACAGCACAGTTCTCATCTGTGAACCACACTCTGCTTTAGAGGAAGAAGCACGCTATTGCTTCCTAGAATCTCTAATAAGGCAGGAAACGTGAGTGTGCTCAGAACAAAAGAACTATGTTTCCTACACACACGCACCATATCTAGTTCAACTCTGCTTCTGAAACTGATACCAACTACAGGTCCTTAACATCCAATGCTTTTCAGTTAAGAGTGAGAAACGTGTGAGCTTCGTGAACGATGTGTGCTTCGTTTGAGCTGAAAAGTGACTGCGTTTACCTGAAACGAAGTCTTGCCTGTAGGAAGTCACAGAGCCTGGCATTTCACTCCGTTTATGAAGGGAAACACACAGCACAGTTCTCATCCATGAACCACACTCTTCTTTAGAGCAAGAAGCACGCTCTTGCTTTCTAGAGTCTCTAATATGGCGGGAAATGTGAGTGTACTCATAACCAAAGAACTGTGTTTCCTACACTCATGGACCATATCTAGTTCAACTTTGCTTCTGAAAATGATACAAACCACAGGTCCTCTAACATCCAATGCTTTTCAGTTCAGAGCGACAAACGTGTTAGCTTTGTGAACGACGTAGCTTCCTTTGAGCAGAAAAGTGACTTCGTTTACCTGAAACGAAGTCTTGCATATAGGAAGGCACAGAGCCTGGCATTTCACTCCGTTTCTGAAGGGAAACACATAGCCCAGTACTCATCCATGAACCACACTCTGCTTTAGAGCAAGAATCATGGTCTTGCTTTCTAGATTCTCTATAAGGCGGGAAATGTGTGTCTACTCATAACAAAAGAACTGTGTTTCCTACACACATGGACCATATCTAGTTCAACTTTGCTCCTGAAACTGATACAAACCACAGGTGCTCTAACATCCAATGCTTTTCAGTTAAGAGTGAGACACGTGTGAGCTCGTAAAAGATGTAGCTTCTTTTGAGCTGAAAAGTGTCTGCGTTTATCTGAAACGAAGTCTTGCATGTAGGAAGACACAGAGCAAGGCATTTCACGCCGTTTCTGAAGGCAAACACATAGCACAGTTCTCATCCATGAACCACACTCTGATTTAGAGCAAGAACCATGCTCTTGCTTTCTAGAGTCTCTAATAAGGCAGGAAATGTGAGTGTGCTCAGAACAAAAGAATTGAATTTCCTACACGCACGGACCACTTCTTGTTCAACTCCGCTTCTGAAACTGATAGAAACCACAGGTCCTCTAACATCCAATGCTTCTCAGTTAAAAGTGAGAAACGTGTGAGCTTCGTGAAGGATGTAGCTTCGTTTGAGCTGAAAAGTGACTGCGTTTACCTGAAACGAAGTCTTGCTTGTAGGAAGACACAGAGCCTGGGATTACATTCCGTTTCTGAAGGGAAACACACAGCACAGTTCTCATCCATGAACCATACTCTGCTTTAGAGCAAGAAGCACGCTCTTGCTTTCTAGAGTATCTAAGACGGCGGAAAATGTGAGTGTACTCATAACAAAAGAACCGTGTTTCCTACACTCATGCACCATATCTAGTTCAACTTTGCTTCTGAAACTGATACAAACCACAGGTCTTCTAACATCCAATGCTTTTCAGTTAAGAGTGAGAAACGTGTGAGCTTTGTGAACGATGTAGCTTCATTTGAGCTGAAAAGTGACTGCGTTTACCTGAAACGAATTCTTGCTTGTAGGAAGACACAGAGCCTGGGATTACACTCCGTTTATGAAGGGAAACACACAGCACAGTTCTCATCCGTGAACCACACTCTGCTTTAGAGCAAGAAGCACGCTCTTGCTTCCTAGATTCTCTAATAAGGCGGGAAACGTGAGTGTGCTCAGAACAGAAGAACTATGTTTCCTACACACACGCACCATATCTAGTTCAACTCTGCTTCTGAAACTGATACAAACTACAGGTCCTTAACATCCGATGCTTTTCAGTTAAGAGGGAGAAACGTGTGAGCTTCGTGAACAATCTATCTTCTTTTGAGTTAAAAGTGACTGCGTTTACCTGAAACGAAGTCTTGCATGTAGGAAGGCACAGAGCCTGGCATTTAACTCCGTTTCTGAAGGGAAACACACAGCACAGTTCTCCTCCATGAACCACACTCTGCTTTAGAGCAAGAAGCACGCTCTTGCTTTCTAGAGTCTCTAATAAGGCGGGAAATGTGAGTGTACTCATAACAAAAGAACTCTGTTTCCTACACTCATGGACCATATCTAGTTCAACTTTGCTTCTGAAACTGATACAAATCACAGGTCCTCTTACATGCAATGCTTTTCAGTTAAGAGTGAGATACGTGTGAGCTTCGTGAACGATGTGTGCTTCGTTTGAGCTGAAAAGTGACTGCGTTTACCTGAAACGAAGTCTTGCCTGTAGGAAGTCACAGAGCCTGGCATTTCACTCCGTTTATGAAGGGAAACACACAGCACAGTTCTCATCCATGAACCACACTCTGCTTTAGAGAAAGAAGCACGCTCTTGCTTTCTAGAGTATCTAAGACGGCGGGAAATGTGAGTGTACTCATAAATAAAGAACTGTGTTTCCTACTCTCATGGACTATATCTAGTTCAACTTTGCTTTTGAAACTGATACAAACCTCAGGTCCTCTAACATCCAATGCTTTTCAGTTCAGAGCGACAAACGTGTGAGCTTTGTGAACAATGTAGCTTCGTTTGAGCTGAAAAGTGACTGCATTTACCTCAAACGAAGTCTTGCATGTAGGAAGACACAGAGCCTGGCATTTCACTCGTTTATGAAGGGAAACACACAGCACAGTTCTCATCCATGAACCACACTCTGCTTTAGAGCAAGAAGCACGCTCTTGCTTTCTAGAGTATCTAAGACGGCGGGAAATGTGAGTGTACTCATAACAAAAGAACTGTGTTTCCTACACTCATGGACCATATCTAGTTCAACTTTGCTTCTGAAACTGATACAAACCACAGGTCCTCTAACATCCAATGCTTTTCAGTTCAGAGCGACAAACGTGTGAGCTTTGTGAACAATGTAGCTTCGTTTGAGCTGAAAAGTGACTGCATTTACCTCAAACGAAGTCTTGCATGTAGGAAGACACAGAGCCTGGCGTTCACTCCGTTTCTGAAGGCAAACACATAGCGCAGTTCTCATCCATGAACCACACTCTGATCTAGAGCAAGAACCACGCTCTTGTTTTCTAGAGTCTCTAATAAGGCAGGAAATGTGTGTGTGCTCAGAACAAAAGAATTGAGTTTCCTACACACACGGACCACATCTAGTTCAACTCCGCTTCTGAAACTGATAGAAACAATAGGTCCTCTAACATCCAATGCTTTTCAGTTAAGAGTGAGGAACATGTGAGCTTTGTGAACGATGTAGCTTCGTTTGAGCTGAAAAGTGACTGGGTTTACCTGAAACGAAGTCTTGCCTGTAGGAAGTCACAGAGCCTGGCATTTCACTCTGCTTCTAAAGGGAAACACATAGCACAGTTCTCATCCATGAACCACACTCTGCTTTAGAGCAAGAACCATGCTCTTGCTTTCTAGAGTCTGTAATAATGCTGGAAATGTGTGTGTACTCATAACAAAAGAACTGTGTTTTCTAAACACATGGATCATATCTAGTTCAACTTTGCTCCTGATGCTGATACAAACCACAGGTCTTCTAACATCCAATGCTTTTCAGTTAAGAGTGAGAAACGTGTGAGCTTTGTGAACGATGTAGCTTCATTTGAGCTGAAAAGTGACTGCGTTTACCTGAAACGAAGTCTTGCTTGTAGGAAGACACAGAGCCTGGGACTACACTCCGTTTCTGAAGGGAAACACACAGCACAGTTCTCATCCGTGAACCACACTCTGCTTTAGAGGAAGAAGCACGCACTTGCTTCCTAGAATCTCTAATAAGGCGGGAAACGTGAGTGTGCTCAGAACAAAAGAACTATGTTTCCTACACACACGCACCATATCTAGTTCAACTCTGCTTCTGAAACTGATACCAACTACAGGTCCTTAACATCCAATGCTTTTCAGTTAAGAGTGAGAAACGTGTGAGCTTCGTGAAGGATGTGTGCTTCGTTTGAGCTGAAAAGTGACTGCGTTTACCTGAAACGAAGTCTTGCCTGTAGGAAGTCACAGAGCCTGGCATTTCACTCCGTTTATGAAGGGAAACACACGGCACAGTTCTCATCCATGAACCACACTCTGCTTTAGAGCAAGAAGCACGCTCTTGCTTTCTAGAGTCTCTAATACGGCGGGAAATGTGAGTGTACTCATAACCAAAGAACTGTGTTTCCTACACTCATGGACCATATCTAGTTCAACTTTGCTTCTGAAACTGATACAAACCACAGGTCCTCTAACATCCAATGCTTTTCAGTTCAGAGCGACAAACGTGTGAGCTTTGTGAACGATTTAGCTTCGCTTGAGCTGAAAAGTGACTGCGTTTACCTGAAACAAAGTCTTGCATGTAGGAAGGCACAGAGCCTGGCATTTCTCTCCGTTTATGAAGGGAAAAACACAGCACAGTTCAGATCCATGAACCACACTCTGCTTTAGAGCAGGAAGCACTCTCTTGCTTTCTAGAGTCTCTAATAAGGCGGAAAACGTGAGTGTGCTCAGAACAAAAGGACTATCTTTCCTACACACATGCACCATATCCAGTTCAACTTTGCTTCTGAAACTGATAAAAACCACAGGTCTTCTAACATCCAATGCTTTTCAGTTAAGAGTGAGAAACGTGTGAGCTTTGTGAACGATGTAGCTTCATTTGAGCTGAAAAGTGACTGCGTTTACCTGAAACGAAGTCTTGCTTGTAGGAAGACACAGAGCCTGGGATTACACTACGTTTATGAAGGGAAACACACAGCACAGTTCTCATCCGTGAACCACACTCTGCTTTAGAGCAAGAAGCACGCTCTTGCTTCCTAGAGTCTCTAATAAGGCGGGAAACGTGAGTGTGCTCAGAACAGAAGAACTATGATTCCTACACACACGCACCATATCTAGTTCAACTCTGCTTCTGAAACTGATACAAACTACAGGTCCTTAACATCCGATGCTTTTCAGTTAAGAGTGAGAAACGTCTGAGCTTCGTGAACAATCTATCTTCTTTTGAGTTAAAAGTGACTGCGTTTACCTGAAACGAAGTCTTGCATGTAGGAAGGCACAGAGCCTGGCATTTCACTCCGTTTCTGATGGGAAACACACAGCACAGTTCTCATCCATGACCCACACTCTGCTTTAGAGCAAGAAGCACGCTCTTGCTTTCTAGAGTCTCTAATAAGGCGGGAAACGTGAGTGTGCTCAGAACAAGAGAACTATGTTTCCTACACACACGTACCATATCTAGTTCAACTCTGCTTCTGAAACTGATAAAAACTACAGGTCCTCTAACATCCAATGCTTTTCAGTTAAGAGTGAGAAATGTGTGAGCTTCGTGAACGATGTAGCTTCTTTGAGCTGAAAAGTGACTGCATTTACCTCAAACGAAGTCTTGCTTGCAGGAATGCACAGAGCCTGGCATTTAACTCCGTTTCTGAAGGGAAACACACAGCAGAGTTCTCCTCCATGAACCACACTCTGATTTAGAGCAAGAAGCACGCTCTTGCTTTCTAGAGTCTCTAATAAGGCGGGAAATGTGAGTGTACTCATAACAAAAGAACTATGTTTCCTACACTCATGGACCATATCTAGTTCAACTTTGCTTCTGAAAATGATACATATCACAGGTCCTCTAACATGCAATGCTTTTCAGTTAAGAGTGAGAAACGTGTGAGCTTTGTGAACAATGTAGCTTCGTTTGAGCTGAAAAGTGACTGCATTTACCTCAAACGAAGTCTTGCATGTAGGAAGACACAGAGCCTGGCGTTCACTCCGTTTCTGAAGGCAAACACATAGCACAGTTCTCATCCATGAACCACACTCTGATTTAGAGCAAGAACCATGCTCTTGTTTTCTAGAGTCTCTAATAAGCCAGGAAATGTGTGTGTGCTCAGAACAAAAGAATTGAGTTTCCTACACACACGGACCACATCTAGTTCAACTCCGCTTCTGAAACTGATAGAAACCACAGGTCCTCTAACATCCAATGCTTTTCAGTTAAGAGTGAGGAACGTGTGAGCTTTGTGGACGATGTAGCTTCGTTTGAGCTGAAAAGTGACTGGGTTTACCTGAGACGAAGTCTTGTTTGTAGGAAGTCACAGAGCCTGGCATTTCACTCTGTTTCTAAAGGGAAACACATAGCACAGTTCTCATCCATGAACCACACTCTGCTTTAGAGCAAGAAACACGCTCTCCCTTTCCACAGTCTCTAATAAGGTGGTAAAAGTGAGTGTGCTCAGAACAAAAGAACTGAGTTTCCTACACACACTGACCATATCTAGTTCAACTCCGCTTCTAAAACTGATATTAACCACAGGTCCTCTAACATCCAATGCTTTTCAGTTCAGAGCAAGAAACGTGTGAGCTTCGTGAACGATGTAGCTTCATTTGAGCTGAAAAGTGACTGTGTTTACCTAAAACGAACTCTTACATGTAGGAAGACACAGAGCCTGGAATTTCACTCCATTTATGAAGGGAAACACACAGCACAGTTCTCATCCATGAACCACTCTCTGCTTTAGAGCAAGAGGCACGCTCTTGCTTTCTAGAGTCTCTATTAAGGTGAGAAATGTGAGTGTACTCATAACAAAAGAACTGTGTTTCCTACATACACGGACCATATCTAGTTCAACTTTGCTTCTGAAAATGACACAAACCACAGTTCCTCTAACATCCAATGCTTTTCAGTTCAGAGCGAGAAACGTGTGAGCTTTTTGAACGATGTAGCTCCGTTTGAGCTGAAAAGTGATTGCCTTTACCTGAAACAAATTCTTACATGTAGGAAGACACAGAGCCTGGCATTTCACTCTGTTTCTGAAGGGAAACACATAGCCCAGTACTCATCCATGAACCACACTCTGCTTTAGAGCAAGAACCATGCTCTTGCTTTCTAGAGTCTCTAATAAGGCTGGAAATGTGAATGTACTCATAACAAAAGAACTGTGTTTTCTAAACACATGGATCATATCTAGTTCAACTTTGCTCCTGATACTGATACAAACCACAGGTCTTCTAACATCCAATGCTTTTCAGTTAAGAGTGAGAAACGTGTGAGCTTTGTGAACGATGTAGCTTCATTTGAGCTGAAAAGTGACTGCGTTTACCTGAAACGAAGTCTTGCTTGTAGGAAGACACAGAGCCTGGGATTACACTCCGTTTCTGAAGGGAAACACACAGCACAGTTCTCATCCGTGAACCACACTCTGCTTTAGAGGAAGAAGCACGCTCTTGCTTCCTAGAATCTCTAATAAGGCGGGAAACGTGAGTGTACTCAGAACAAAAGAACTATGTTTCCTACACACACGCACCATATCTAGTTCAACTCTGCTTCTGAAACTGATACCAACTACAGGTCCTTAACATCCAATGCTTTTCAGTTAAGAGTGAGAAACGTCTGAGCTTCGTGAACAATCTATCTTCTTTTGAGTTAAAAGTGACTGCGTTTACCTGAAACGAAGTCTTGCATGTAGGAAGGCACAGAGCCTGGCATTTCACTCCGTTTCTGATGGGAAACACACAGCACAGTTCTCATCCATGACCCACACTCTGCTTTAGAGCAAGAAGCACGCTCTTGCTTTCTAGAGTCTCTAATAAGGCGGGAAACGTGAGTGTGCTCAGAACAAGAGAACTATGTTTCCTACACACACGTACCATATCTAGTTCAACTCTGCTTCTGAAACTGATAAAAACTACAGGTCCTCTAACATCCAATGCTTTTCAGTTAAGAGTGAGAAACGTGTGAGCTTCGTGAACGATGTAGCTTCTTTGAGCTGAAAAGTGACTGCATTTACCTCAAACGAAGTCTTGCTTGCAGGAATGCACAGAGCCTGGCATTTAACTCCGTTTCTGAAGGGAAACACACAGCAGAGTTCTCCTCCATGAACCACACTCTGATTTAGAGCAAGAAGCACGCTCTTGCTTTCTAGAGTCTCTAATAAGGCGGGAAATGTGAGTGTACTCATAACAAAAGAACTATGTTTCCTACACTCATGGACCATATCTAGTTCAACTTTGCTTCTGAAAATGATACATATCACAGGTCCTCTAACATGCAATGCTTTTCAGTTAAGAGTGAGAAACGTGTGAGCTTTGTGAACAATGTAGCTTCGTTTGAGCTGAAAAGTGACTGCATTTACCTCAAACGAAGTCTTGCATGTAGGAAGACACAGAGCCTGGCGTTCACTCCGTTTCTGAAGGCAAACACATAGCACAGTTCTCATCCATGAACCACACTCTGATTTAGAGCAAGAACCATGCTCTTGTTTTCTAGAGTCTCTAATAAGCCAGGAAATGTGTGTGTGCTCAGAACAAAAGAATTGAGTTTCCTACACACACGGACCACATCTAGTTCAACTCCGCTTCTGAAACTGATAGAAACCACAGGTCCTCTAACATCCAATGCTTTTCAGTTAAGAGTGAGGAACGTGTGAGCTTTGTGGACGATGTAGCTTCGTTTGAGCTGAAAAGTGACTGGGTTTACCTGAGACGAAGTCTTGTTTGTAGGAAGTCACAGAGCCTGGCATTTCACTCTGTTTCTAAAGGGAAACACATAGCACAGTTCTCATCCATGAACCACACTCTGCTTTAGAGCAAGAAACACGCTCTCCCTTTCCACAGTCTCTAATAAGGTGGTAAAAGTGAGTGTGCTCAGAACAAAAGAACTGAGTTTCCTACACACACTGACCATATCTAGTTCAACTCCGCTTCTAAAACTGATATTAACCACAGGTCCTCTAACATCCAATGCTTTTCAGTTCAGAGCAAGAAACGTGTGAGCTTCGTGAACGATGTAGCTTCATTTGAGCTGAAAAGTGACTGTGTTTACCTAAAACGAACTCTTACATGTAGGAAGACACAGAGCCTGGAATTTCACTCCATTTATGAAGGGAAACACACAGCACAGTTCTCATCCATGAACCACTCTCTGCTTTAGAGCAAGAGGCACGCTCTTGCTTTCTAGAGTCTCTATTAAGGTGAGAAATGTGAGTGTACTCATAACAAAAGAACTGTGTTTCCTACATACACGGACCATATCTAGTTCAACTTTGCTTCTGAAAATGACACAAACCACAGTTCCTCTAACATCCAATGCTTTTCAGTTCAGAGCGAGAAACGTGTGAGCTTTTTGAACGATGTAGCTCCGTTTGAGCTGAAAAGTGATTGCCTTTACCTGAAACAAATTCTTACATGTAGGAAGACACAGAGCCTGGCATTTCACTCTGTTTCTGAAGGGAAACACATAGCCCAGTACTCATCCATGAACCACACTCTGCTTTAGAGCAAGAACCATGCTCTTGCTTTCTAGAGTCTCTAATAAGGCTGGAAATGTGAATGTACTCATAACAAAAGAACTGTGTTTTCTAAACACATGGATCATATCTAGTTCAACTTTGCTCCTGATACTGATACAAACCACAGGTCTTCTAACATCCAATGCTTTTCAGTTAAGAGTGAGAAACGTGTGAGCTTTGTGAACGATGTAGCTTCATTTGAGCTGAAAAGTGACTGCGTTTACCTGAAACGAAGTCTTGCTTGTAGGAAGACACAGAGCCTGGGATTACACTCCGTTTCTGAAGGGAAACACACAGCACAGTTCTCATCCGTGAACCACACTCTGCTTTAGAGGAAGAAGCACGCTCTTGCTTCCTAGAATCTCTAATAAGGCGGGAAACGTGAGTGTACTCAGAACAAAAGAACTATGTTTCCTACACACACGCACCATATCTAGTTCAACTCTGCTTCTGAAACTGATACCAACTACAGGTCCTTAACATCCAATGCTTTTCAGTTAAGAGTGAGAAACGTGTGAGCTTCGTGAACGATGTGTGCTTCGTTTGAGCTGAAAAGTGACTGCGTGTACCTGAAACGAAGTCTTGCCTGTAGGAAGTCACAGAGCCTGGCATTTCACTCCGTTTATGAAGGGAAATACACAGCACAGTTCTCATCCATGAACCACACTCTGCTTTAGAGGAAGAAGCACGCTCTTGCTTCCTAGAATCTCTAGTAAGGCAGGAAACGTGAGTGTACTCAGAACAAAAGAACTATGTTTCCTACACACACGCACCATATCTAGTTCAACTCTGCTTCTGAAACTGATACAAACTACAGGTCCTTAACATCCGATGCTTTTCAGTTAAGAGTGAGAAACGTGTGAGCTTCGTGAACAATCTATCTTCTTTTGAGTTAAAAGTGACTGCGTTTACCTGAAACGAAGTCTTGCATGTAGGAAGGCACAGAGCCTGGCATTTAACTCCGTTTCTGAAGGGAAACACACAGCACAGTTCTCCTCCATGAACCACACTCTGATCTAGAGCAAGAACCACGCTCTTGTTTTCTAGAGTCTCTAATAAGGCAGGAAATGTGTGTGTGCTCAGAACAAAAGAATTGAGTTTCCTACACACACGGACCACATCTAGTTCAACTCCGCTTCTGAAACTGATAGAAACAATAGGTCCTCTAACATCCAATGCTTTTCAGTTAAGAGTGAGGAACAAGTGAGCTTTGTGAACGATGTAGCTTCGTTTGAGCTGAAAAGTGACTGGGTTTACCTGAAACGAAGTCTTGCCTGTAGGAAGTCACAGAGCCTGGCATTTCACTCTGCTTCTAAAGGGAAACACATAGCACAGTTCTCATCCATGAACCACACTCTGCTTTAGAGCAAGAACCATGCTCTTGCTTTCTAGAGTCTGTAATAATGCTGGAAATGTGAGTGTACTCATAACAAAAGAACTGTGTTTTCTAAACACATGGATCATATCTAGTTCAACTTTGCTCCTGATACTGATACAAACCACAGGTCTTCTAACATCCAATGCTTTTCAGTTAAGAGTGAGAAACGTGTGAGCTTTGTGAACGATGTAGCTTCATTTGAGCTGAAAAGTGACTGCGTTTACCTGAAACGAAGTCTTGCTTGTAGGAAGACACAGAGCCAGGGACTACACTCCGTTTCTGAAGGGAAACACACAGCACAGTTCTCATCCGTGAACCACACTCTGCTTTAGAGGAAGAAGCACGCACTTGCTTCCTAGAATCTCTAATAAGGCGGGAAACGTGAGTGTGCTCAGAACAAAAGAACTATGTTTCCTACACACACGCACCATATCTAGTTCAACTCTGCTTCTGAAACTGATACCAACTACAGGTCCTTAACATCCAATGCTTTTCAGTTAAGAGTGAGAAACGTGTGAGCTTCGTGAAGGATGTGTGCTTCGTTTGAGCTGAAAAGTGACTGCGTTTACCTGAAACGAAGTCTTGCCTGTAGGAAGTCACAGAGCCTGGCATTTCACTCCGTTTATGAAGGGAAACACACAGCACAGTTCTCATCCATGAACCACACTCTGCTTTAGAGTAAGAAGCACGCTCTTGCTTTCTAGAGTCTCTAATACGGCGGGAAATGTGAGTGTACTCATAACCAAAGAACTGTGTTTCCTACACTCATGGACCATATCTAGTTCAACTTTGCTTCTGAAACTGATACAAACCACAGGTCCTCTAACATCCAATGCTTTTCAGTTCAGAGCGACAAACGTGTGAGCTTTGTGAACGATTTAGCTTCGCTTGAGCTGAAAAGTGACTGCGTTTACCTGAAACAAAGTCTTGCATGTAGGAAGGCACAGAGCCTGGCATTTCTCTCCGTTTATAAAGGGAAAAACACAGCACAGTTCAGATCCATGAACCACACACTGCTTTAGAGCAAGAAGCACTCTCTTGCTTTCTAGAGTCTCTAATAAGGCGGAAAACGTGAGTGTGCTCAGAACAAAAGGAGTATCTTTCCTACACACACGCACCATATCCAGTTCAACTTTGCTTCTGAAACTGATACAAACTACAGGTCCTTAACATCCGATGCTTTTCAGTTAAGAGTGAGAAACGTGTGAGCTTCGTGAATAATCTATCTTCTTTTGAGTTAAAAGTGACTGCGTTTACCTGAAACGAAGTCTTGCATGTAGGAAGGCACAGAGCCTGGCATTTCACTCCGTTTCTGATGGGAAACACACAGCACAGTTCTCATCCATGACCCACACTCTGCTTTAGAGCAAGAAGCACGCTCTTGCTTTCTAGAGTCTCTAATAAGGCGGGAAACGTGAGTGTGCTCAGAACAAGAGAACTATGTTTCCTACACACACGTACCATATCTAGTTCAACTCTGCTTCTGAAACTGATAAAAACCACAGATCCTCTAACATCCAATGCTTTTCAGTTAAGAGTGAGAAACGTGTGAGCTTCGTTAACGATGTAGCTTCTTTGAGCTGAAAAGTGACTGCATTTACCTCAAACGAAGTCTTGCTTGCAGGAATGCACAGAGCCTGGCATTTAACTCCGTTTCTGAAGGGAAACACACAGCAGAGTTCTCCTCCATGAACCACACTCTGATTTAGAGCAAGAAGCACGCTCTTGCTTTCTAGAGTCTCTAATAAGGCGGGAAATGTGAGTGTACTCATAACAAAAGAACTATGTTTCCTACACTCATGGACCATATCTAGTTCAACTTTGCTTCTGAAAATGATACATATCACAGGTCCTCTAACATGCAATGCTTTTCAGTTAAGAGTGAGAAACGTGTGAGCTTTGTGAACAATGTAGCTTCGTTTGAGCTGAAAAGTGACTGCATTTACCTCAAACAAAGTCTTGCATGTAGGAAGACACAGAGCCTGGCGTTCACTCCGTTTCTGAAGGCAAACACATAGCACAGTTCTCATCCATGAACCACACTCTGATTTAGAGCAAGAACCATGCTCTTGTTTTCTAGAGTCTCTAATAAGCCAGGAAATGTGTGTGTGCTCAGAACAAAAGAATTGAGTTTCCTACACACACGGACCACATCTAGTTCAACTCCGCTTCTGAAACTGATAGAAACCACAGGTCCTCTAACATCCAATGCTTTTCAGTTAAGAGTGAGGAACGTGTGAGCTTAGTGGACGATGTAGCTTCGTTTGAGCAGAAAAGTGACTGGGTTTACCTGAAACGAAGTCTTGCCTGTAGGAAGTCACAGAGCCTGGCATTTCACTCTGCTTCTAAAGGGAAACACATAGCACAGTTCTCATCCATGAACCACACTCTGCTTTAGAGCAAGAAACACGCTCTCCCTTTCCACAGTCTCTAATAAGGTGGTAAAAGTGAGTGTGCTCAGAACAAAAGAACTGAGTTTCCTACACACACTGACCATATCTAGTTCAACTCCGCTTCTAAAACTGATATTAACCACAGGTCCTCTAACATCCAATGCTTTTCAGTTCAGAGCAAGAAACGTGTGAGCTTCGTGAACGATGTAGCTTCATTTGAGCTGAAAAGTGACTGCGTTTACCTAAAACGAACTCTTACTTGTAGGAAGACACAGAGCCTGGAATTTCACTCCATTTATGAAGGGAAACACACAGCACAGTTCTCATCCATGAACCACTCTCTGCTTTAGAGCAAGAGGCACGCTCTTGCTTTCTAGAGTCTCTATTAAGGTGAGAAATGTGAGTGTACTCATAACAAAAGAACTGTGTTTCCTACATACACGGACCATATCTAGTTCAACTTTGCTTCTGAAAATGACACAAACCACAGTTCCTCTAACATCCAATGCTTTTCAGTTCAGAGCGAGAAACGTGTGAGCTTTTTGAACGATGTAGCTCCGTTTGAGCTGAAAAGTGATTGCCTTTACCTGAAACAAATTCTTACATGTAGGAAGACACAGAGCCTGGCATTTCACTCTGTTTCTGAAGGGAAACACATAGCCCAGTGCTCATCCATGAACCACACTCTGCTTTAGAGCAAGAACCATGCTCTTGCTTTCTAGAGTCTCTAATAAGGCTGGAAATGTGAGTGTACTCATAACAAAAGAACTGTGTTTTCTAAACACATGGATCATATCTAGTTCAACTTTGCTCCTGATACTGATACAAACCACAGGTCTTCTAACATCCAATGCTTTTCAGTTAAGAGTGAGAAACGTGTGAGCTTTGTGAACGATGTAGCTTCATTTGAGCTGAAAAGTGACTGCGTTTACCTGAAACGAAGTCTTGCTTGTAGGAAGACACAGAGCCTGGGATTACACTCCGTTTCTGAAGGGAAACACACAGCACAGTTCTCATCCGTGAACCACACTCTGCTTTAGAGGAAGAAGCACGCTCTTGCTTCCTAGAATCTCTAATAAGGCGGGAAACGTGTGTGTACTCAGAACAAAAGAACTATGTTTCCTACACACACGCACCATATCTAGTTCAACTCTGCTTCTGAAACTGATACCAACTACAGGTCCTTAACATCCAATGCTTTTCAGTTAAGAGTGAGAAACGTGTGAGCTTCGTGAACGATGTGTGCTTCGTTTGAGCTGAAAAGTGACTGCGTGTACCTGAAACGAAGTCTTGCCTGTAGGAAGTCACAGAGCCTGGCATTTCACTCCGTTTATGAAGGGAAACACACAGCACAGTTCTCATCCATGAACCACACTCTGCTTTAGAGGAAGAAGCACGCTCTTGCTTCCTAGAATCTCTAGTAAGGCGGGAAACGTGAGTGTACTCAGAACAAAAGAACTATGTTTCCTACACACACGCACCATATCTAGTTCAACTTTGCTTCTGAAACTGATACAAACCACAGGTCCTCTAACATCCAATGCTTTTCAGTTCAGAGCGAAAAACGTGTTAGCTTTGTGAACGACGTAGCTTCGTTTGAGCTGAAAAGTGACTTCGTTTACCTGAAACGATGTCGTGCATATAGGAAGGCACAGAGCCTGGCATTTCACTCCTTTTCTGAAGGGAAACACATAGCCCAGTACTCATCCATGAACCACACTCTGCTTTAGAGCAAGAATCATGGTCTTGCTTTCTAGAGTCTCTAATAAGGCGGGAAATGTGTGTCTACTCATAACAAAAGAACTGTGTTTCCTACACACATGGACCATATCTAGTTCAACTTTGCTCCTGAAACTGATACAAACCACAGGTGCTCTAACATCCAATGCTTTTCAGTTAAGAGTGAGACACATGTGAGCTTCGTAAAAGATGTAGCTTCTTTTGAGCTGAAAAGTGTCTGCGTTTATCTGAAACGAAGTCTTGCATGTAGGAAGACACAGAGCAAGGCATTTCACGCCGTTTCTGAAGGCAAACACATAGCACAGTTCTCATCCATGAACCACACTCTGATTTAGAGCAAGAACCATGCTCTTGCTTTCTAGAGTCTCTAATAAGGCAGGAAATGTGAGTGTGCTCAGAACAAAAGAATTGAGTTTCCTACACGCACGGACCACTTCTTGTTCAACTCCGCTTCTGAAACTGATAGAAACCACAGGTCCTCTAACATCCAATGCTTCTCAGTTAAAAGTGAGAAACGTGTGAGCTTCGTGAAGGATGTAGCTTCGTTTGAGCTGAAAAGTGACTGCGTTTACCTGAAACGAAGTCTTGCTTGTAGGAAGACACAGAGCCTGGGATTACATTCCGTTTCTGAAGGGAAACACACAGCACAGTTCTCATCCATGAACCACACTCTGCTTTAGAGCAAGAAGCACGCTCTTGCTTTCTAGAGTATCTAAGACGGCGGGAAATGTGAGTGTACTCATAACAAAAGAACAGTGTTTCCTACACTCATGCACCATATCTAGTTCAACTTTGCTTCTGAAACTGATACAAACCACAGGTCTTCTAACATCCAATGCTTTTCAGTTAAGAGTGAGAAACGTGTGAGCTTTGTGAACGATGTAGCTTCATTTGAGCTGAAAAGTGACTGCGTTTACCTGAAACGAATTCTTGCTTGTAGGAAGACACAGAGCCTGGGATTACACTCCGTTTATGAAGGGAAACACACAGCACAGTTCTCATCCGTGAACCACACTCTGCTTTAGAGCAAGAAGCACGCTCTTGCTTCCTAGATTCTCTAATAAGGTGGGAAACGTGAGTGTGCTCAGAACAGAAGAACTATGTTTCCTACACACACGCACCATATCTAGTTCAACTCTGCTTCTGAAACTGATACAAACTACAGGTCCTTAACATCCGATGCTTTTCAGTTAAGAGTGAGAAACGTGTGAGCTTCGTGAACAATCTATCTTCTTTTGAGTTAAAAGTGACTGCGTTTACCTGAAACGAAGTCTTGCATGTACGAAGGCACAGAGCCTGGCATTTAACTCCGTTTCTGAAGGGAAACACACAGCACAGTTCTCCTCCATGAACCACACTCTGCTTTAGAGCAAGAAGTACGCTCTTGCTTTCTAGAGTCTCTAATAAGGCGGGAAATGTGAGTGTACTCATAACAAAAGAACTCTGTTTCCTACACTCATGGACCATATCTAGTTCAACTTTGCTTCTGAAACTGATACAAATCACAGGTCCTCTTACATGCAATGCTTTTCAGTTAAGAGTGAGATACGTGTGAGCTTCGTGAACGATGTGTGCTTCGTTTGACCTGAAAAGTGACTGCGTTTACCTGAAACGAAGTCTTGCCTGTAGGAAGTCACAGAGCCTGGCATTTCACTCCGTTTATGAAGGGAAACACACAGCACAGTTCTCATCCATGAACCACACTCTGCTTTAGAGAAAGAAGCACGCTCTTGCTTTCTAGAGTATCTAAGACGGCGGGAAATGTGAGTGTACTCATAAATAAAGAACTGTGTTTCCTACTCTCATGGACTATATCTAGTTCAACTTTGCTTCTGAAACTGATACAAACCTCAGGTCCTCTAACATCCAATTCTTTTCAGTTCAGAGCGACAAACGTGTGAGCTTTGTGAACAATGTAGCTTCGTTTGAGCTGAAAAGTGACTGCATTTACCTCAAACGAAGTCTTGCATGTAGGAAGACACAGAGCCTGGCGTTCACTCCATTTCTGAAGGCCGACACATAGCACAGTTCTCATCCATGAACCACACTCTGCTTTAGAGCAAGAAACACGCTCTCCCTTTCCACAGTCTATAATAAGGTGGTAAAAGTGAGTGTGCTCAGAACAAAAGAACTGAGTTTCCTACACACACTGACCATATCTAGTTCAACTCCGCTTCTAAAACTGATATTAACCACAGGTCCTCTAACATCCAATGCTTTTCAGTTCAGAGCAAGAAACGTGTGAGCTTCGTGAACGATGTAGCTTCATTTGAGCTGAAAAGTGACTGCTTTTACCTAAAACTAACTCTTACTTGTAGGAAGACACAGAGCCTGGAATTTCACTCCATTTATGAAGGGAAACACACAGCACAGTTCTCATCCATGAACCACTCTCTGCTTTAGAGCAAGAGGCACGCTCTTGCTTTCTAGAGTCTCTATTAAGGTGAGAAATGTGAGTGTACTCATAACAAAAGAACTGTGTTTCCTACACACATGGACCATATCTAGTTCAACTTTGCTTCTGAAAATGACACAAACCACAGTTCCTCTAACATCCAATGCTTTTCAGTTCAGAGCGAGAAACGTGTGAGCTTTTTGAACGATGTAGCTCCGTTTGAGCTGAAAAGTGATTGCTTTTACCTGAAACAAATTCTTACATGTAGGAAGACACAGAGCCTGGCATTTCACTCTGTTTCTGAAGGGAAACACATAGCCCAGTACTCATCCATGAACCACACTCTGCTTTAGAGCAAGAACCATGCTCTTGCTTTCTAGAGTCTCTAATATGCTGGAAATGTGAGTGTACTCATAACAAAAGAACTGTGTTTTCTAAACACATGGACCATATCTAGTTCAACTTTGCTCCTGAAACTGATACAAACCACAGGTCTTCTAACATCCAATGCTTTTCAGTTAAGAGTGAGAAACGTGTGAGCTTTGTGAACGATGTAGCTTCATTTGAGCTGAAAAGTGACTGCGTTTACCTGAAACGAAGTCTTGCTTGTAGGAAGACACAGAGCCTGGCATTTCACTCCGTTTCTGATGGGAAACACACAGCACAGTTCTCATCCATGACCCACACTCTGCTTTAGAGCAAGAAGCACGCTCTTGCTTTCTAGAGTCTCTAATAAGGCAGGAAACGTGAGTGTGCTCAGAACAAGAGAACTATGTTTCCTACACACACGCACCATATCTAGTTCAACTCTGCTTCTGAAACTGATACCAACTACAGGTCCTTAACATCCAATGCTTTTCAGTTAAGAGTGAGAAACGTGTGAGCTTCGTGAACGATGTGTGCTTCGTTTGAGCTGAAAAGTGACTGCGTGTACCTGAAACGAAGTCTTGCCTGTAGGAAGTCACAGAGCCTGGCATTTCACTCCGTTTATGAAGGGAAACACACAGCACAGTTCTCATCCATGAACCACACTCTGCTTTAGAGGAAGAAGCACGCTCTTGCTTCCTAGAATCTCTAGTAAGGCGGGAAACGTGAGTGTACTCAGAACAAAAGAACTATGTTTCCTACACACACGCACCATATCTAGTTCAACTTTGCTTCTGAAACTGATACAAACCACAGGTCCTCTAACATCCAATGCTTTTCAGTTCAGAGCGAAAAACGTGTTAGCTTTGTGAACGACGTAGCTTCGTTTGAGCTGAAAAGTGACTTCGTTTACCTGAAACGATGTCGTGCATATAGGAAGGCACAGAGCCTGGCATTTCACTCCTTTTCTGAAGGGAAACACATAGCCCAGTACTCATCCATGAACCACACTCTGCTTTAGAGCAAGAATCATGGTCTTGCTTTCTAGAGTCTCTAATAAGGCGGGAAATGTGTGTCTACTCATAACAAAAGAACTGTGTTTCCTACACACATGGACCATATCTAGTTCAACTTTGCTCCTGAAACTGATACAAACCACAGGTGCTCTAACATCCAATGCTTTTCAGTTAAGAGTGAGACACGTGTGAGCTTCGTAAAAGATGTAGCTTCTTTTGAGCTGAAAAGTGTCTGCGTTTATCTGAAACGAAGTCTTGCATGTAGGAAGACACAGAGCAAGGCATTTCACGCCGTTTCTGAAGGCAAACACATAGCACAGTTCTCATCCATGAACCACACTCTGATTTAGAGCAAGAACCATGCTCTTGCTTTCTAGAGTCTCTAATAAGGCAGGAAATGTGAGTGTGCTCAGAACAAAAGAATTGAGTTTCCTACACGCACGGACCACTTCTTGTTCAACTCCGCTTCTGAAACTGATAGAAACCACAGGTCCTCTAACATCCAATGCTTCTCAGTTAAAAGTGAGAAACGTGTGAGCTTCGTGAAGGATGTAGCTTCGTTTGAGCTGAAAAGTGACTGCGTTTACCTGAAACGAAGTCTTGCTTGTAGGAAGACACAGAGCCTGGGATTACATTCCGTTTCTGAAGGGAAACACACAGCACAGTTCTCATCCATGAACCACACTCTGCTTTAGAGCAAGAAGCACGCTCTTGCTTTCTAGAGTATCTAAGACGGCGGGAAATGTGAGTGTACTCATAACAAAAGAACAGTGTTTCCTACACTCATGCACCATATCTAGTTCAACTTTGCTTCTGAAACTGATACAAACCACAGGTCTTCTAACATCCAATGCTTTTCAGTTAAGAGTGAGAAACGTGTGAGCTTTGTGAACGATGTAGCTTCATTTGAGCTGAAAAGTGACTGCGTTTACCTGAAACGAATTCTTGCTTGTAGGAAGACACAGAGCCTGGGATTACACTCCGTTTATGAAGGGAAACACACAGCACAGTTCTCATCCGTGAACCACACTCTGCTTTAGAGCAAGAAGCACGCTCTTGCTTCCTAGATTCTCTAATAAGGTGGGAAACGTGAGTGTGCTCAGAACAGAAGAACTATGTTTCCTACACACACGCACCATATCTAGTTCAACTCTGCTTCTGAAACTGATACAAACTAAAGGTCCTTAACATCCGATGCTTTTCAGTTAAGAGTGAGAAACGTGTGAGCTTCGTGAACAATCTATCTTCTTTTGAGTTAAAAGTGACTGCGTTTACCTGAAACGAAGTCTTGCATGTACGAAGGCACAGAGCCTGGCATTTAACTCCGTTTCTGAAGGGAAACACACAGCACAGTTCTCCTCCATGAACCACACTCTGCTTTAGAGCAAGAAGTACGCTCTTGCTTTCTAGAGTCTCTAATAAGGCGGGAAATGTGAGTGTACTCATAACAAAAGAACTCTGTTTCCTACACTCATGGACCATATCTAGTTCAACTTTGCTTCTGAAACTGATACAAATCACAGGTCCTCTTACATGCAATGCTTTTCAGTTAAGAGTGAGATACGTGTGAGCTTCGTGAACGATGTGTGCTTCGTTTGAGCTGAAAAGTGACTGCGTTTACCTGAAACGAAGTCTTGCCTGTAGGAAGTCACAGAGCCTGGCATTTCACTCCGTTTATGAAGGGAAACACACAGCACAGTTCTCATCCATGAACCACACTCTGCTTTAGAGAAAGAAGCACGCTCTTGCTTTCTAGAGTATCTAAGACGGCGGGAAATGTGAGTGTACTCATAAATAAAGAACTGTGTTTCCTACTCTCATGGACTATATCTAGTTCAACTTTGCTTCTGAAACTGATACAAACCTCAGGTCCTCTAACATCCAATGCTTTTCAGTTCAGAGCGACAAACGTGTGAGCTTTGTGAACAATGTAGCTTCGTTTGAGCTGAAAAGTGACTGCATTTACCTCAAACGAAGTCTTGCATGTAGGAAGACACAGAGCCTGGCGTTCACTCCGTTTCTGAAGGCCGACACATAGCACAGTTCTCATCCATGAACCACACTCTGCTTTAGAGCAAGAAACACGCTCTCCCTTTCCACAGTCTATAATAAGGTGGTAAAAGTGAGTGTGCTCAGAACAAAAGAACTGAGTTTCCTACACACACTGACCATATCTAGTTCAACTCCGCTTCTAAAACTGATATTAACCACAGGTCCTCTAACATCCAATGCTTTTCAGTTCAGAGCAAGAAACGTGTGAGCTTCGTGAACGATGTAGCTTCATTTGAGCTGAAAAGTGACTGCTTTTACCTAAAACGAACTCTTACTTGTAGGAAGACACAGAGCCTGGAATTTCACTCCATTTATGAAGGGAAACACACAGCACAGTTCTCATCCATGAACCACTCTCTGCTTTAGAGCAAGAGGCACGCTCTTGCTTTCTAGAGTCTCTATTAAGGTGAGAAATGTGAGTGTACTCATAACAAAAGAACTGTGTTTCCTACACACACGGACCATATCTAGTTCAACTTTGCTTCTGAAAATGACACAAACCACAGTTCCTCTAACATCCAATGCTTTTCAGTTCAGAGCGAGAAACGTGTGAGCTTTTTGAACGATGTAGCTCCGTTTGAGCTGAAAAGTGATTGCTTTTACCTGAAACAAATTCTTACATGTAGGAAGACACAGAGCCTGGCATTTCACTCTGTTTCTGAAGGGAAACACATAGCCCAGTACTCATCCATGAACCACACTCTGCTTTAGAGCAAGAACCATGCTCTTGCTTTCTAGAGTCTCTAATATGCTGGAAATGTGAGTGTACTCATAACAAAAGAACTGTGTTTTCTAAACACATGGACCATATCTAGTTCAACTTTGCTCCTGAAACTGATACAAACCACAGGTCTTCTAACATCCAATGCTTTTCAGTTAAGAGTGAGAAACGTGTGAGCTTTGTGAACGATGTAGCTTCATTTGAGCTGAAAAGTGACTGCGTTTACCTGAAACGAAGTCTTGCTTGTAGGAAGACACAGAGCCTGGCATTTCACTCCGTTTCTGATGGGAAACACACAGCACAGTTCTCATCCATGACCCACACTCTGCTTTAGAGCAAGAAGCACGCTCTTGCTTTCTAGAGTCTCTAATAAGGCAGGAAACGTGAGTGTGCTCAGAACAAGAGAACTATGTTTCCTACACACACGCACCATATCTAGTTCAACTCTGCTTCTGAAACTGATACCAACTACAGGTCCTTAACATCCAATGCTTTTCAGTTCAGAGCGACAAACGTGTGAGCTTTGTGAACAATGTAGCTTCGTTTGAGCTGAAAAGTGACTGCATTTACCTCAAACGAAGTCTTGTATGTAGGAAGACACAGAGCCTTGTGTTCACTCCGTTTCTGAAGGCAAACACATAGCGCAGTTCTCATCCATGAACCACACTCTGATCTAGAGCAAGAACCACGCTCTTGTTTTCTAGAGTCTCTAATAAGGCAGGAAATGTGTGTGTGCTCAGAACAAAAGAATTGAGTTTCCTACACACACGGACCACATCTAGTTCAACTCCGCTTCTGAAACTGATAGAAACAACAGGTCCTCTAACATCCAATGCTTTTCAGTTAAGAGTGAGGAACGTGTGAGCTTTGTGAACGATGTAGCTTCGTTTGAGCTGAAAAGTGACTGGGTTTACCTGAAACGAAGTCTTGCCTGTAGGAAGTCACAGAGCCTGGCATTTCACTCTGCTTCTATAGGGAAACACATAGCACAGTTCTCATCCATGAACCACACTCTGCTTTAGAGCAAGAACCGTGCTCTTGCTTTCTAGAGTCTGTAATAATGCTGGAAATGTGAGTGTACTCATAACAAAAGAACTGTGTTTTCTAACACATGGATCATATCTAGTTCAACTTTGCTCCTGATACTGATACAAACCACAGGTCTTCTAACATCCAATGCTTTTCAGTTAAGAGTGAGAAACGTGTGAGCTTTGTGAACGATGTAGCTTCATTTGAGCTGAAAAGTGACTGCGTTTACCTGAAACGAAGTCTTGCTTGTAGGAAGACACAGAGCCTGGGATTACACTCCGTTTCTGAAGGGAAACACACAGCACAGTTCTCATCCGTGAACCACACTCTGCTTTAGAGGAAGAAGCACGCTCTTGCTTCCTAGAATCTCTAATAAGGCGGGAAACGTGAGTGTGCTCAGAACAAAAGGACTATCTTTCCTACACACACGCACCATATCCAGTTCAACTTTTCTTCTGAAACTGATAAAAACCACAGGTCTTCTAACATCCGATGCTTTTCAGTTAAGAGTGAGAAACGTGTGAGCTTCGTGAACAATCTATCTTCTTTTGAGTTAAAAGTGACTGCGTTTACCTGAAACGAAGTCTTGCATGTAGGAAGGCACAGAGCCTGGCATTTCACTCCGTTTCTGATGGGAAACACACAGCACAGTTCTCATCCATGACCCACACTCTGCTTTAGAGCAAGAAGCACGCTCTTGCTTTCTAGAGTCTCTAATAAGGCGGGAAACGTGAGTGTGCTCAGAACAAGAGAACTATGTTTCCTACACACACGTACCATATCTAGTTCAACTCTGCTTCTGAAACTGATAAAAACCACAGGTCCTCTAACATCCAATGCTTTTCAGTTAAGAGTGAGAAACGTGTGAGCTTCGTGAACGATGTAGCTTCTTTGAGCTGAAAAGTGACTGCATTTACCTCAAACGAAGTCTTGCTTGCAGGAATGCACAGAGCCTGGCATTTAACTCCGTTTCTGAAGGGAAACACACAGCAGAGTTCTCCTCCATGAACCACACTCTGATTTAGAGCAAGAAGCACGCTCTTGCTTTCTAGAGTCTCTAATAAGGCGGGAAATATGAGTGTACTCATAACAAAAGAACTGTGTTTCCTACACTCATGGACCATATCTAGTTCAACTTTGCTTCTGAAAATGATACATATCACAGGTCCTCTAACATGCAATGCTTTCCAGTTAAGAGTGAGAAACGTGTGAGCTTTGTGAACAATGTAGCTTCGTTTGAGCTGAAAAGTGACTGCATTTACCTCAAACGAAGTCTTGCATGTAGGAAGACACAGAGCCTGGCGTTCACTCCGTTTCTGAAGGCAAACACATAGCACAGTTCTCATCCATGAACCACACTCTGCTTTAGAGAAAGAAGCACGTTCTTGCTTTCTAGAGTATCTAAGACGGCGGGAAATGTGAGTGTACTCATAAATAAAGAACTGTGTTTCCTACTCTCATGGAATATATCTAGTTCAACTTTGCTTCTGAAACTGATAGAAACAACAGGTCCTCTAACATCCAATGCTTTTCAGTTAAGAGTGAGGAACGTGTGAGCTTTGTGAACGATGTAGCTTCGTTTGAGCTGAAAAGTGACTGGGTTTACCTGAAACGAAGTCTTGCCTGTAGGAAGTCACAGAGCCTGGCATTTCACTCTGCTTCTATAGGGAAACACATAGCACAGTTCTCATCCATGAACCACACTCTGCTTTAGAGCAAGAACCGTGCTCTTGCTTTCTAGAGTCTGTAATAATGCTGGAAATGTGAGTGTACTCATAACAAAAGAACTGTGTTTTCTAACACATGGATCATATCTAGTTCAACTTTGCTCCTGATACTGATACAAACCACAGGTCTTCTAACATCCAATGCTTTTCAGTTAAGAGTGAGAAACGTGTGAGCTTTGTGAACGATGTAGCTTCATTTGAGCTGAAAAGTGACTGCGTTTACCTGAAACGAAGTCTTGCATGTAGGAAGACACAGAGCCTGGGATTACACTCCGTTTCTGAAGGGAAACACACAGCACAGTTCTCATCCGTGAACCACACTCTGCTTTAGAGGAAGAAGCACGCTCTTGCTTCCTAGAATCTCTAATAAGGCGGGAAACGTGAGTGTGCTCAGAACAAAAGGACTATCTTTCCTACACACACGCACCATATCCAGTTCAACTTTTCTTCTGAAACTGATAAAAACCACAGGTCTTCTAACATCCGATGCTTTTCAGTTAAGAGTGAGAAACGTGTGAGCTTCGTGAACAATCTATCTTCTTTTGAGTTAAAAGTGACTGCGTTTACCTGAAACGAAGTCTTGCATGTAGGAAGGCACAGAGCCTGGCATTTCACTCCGTTTCTGATGGGAAACACACAGCACAGTTCTCATCCATGACCCACACTCTGCTTTAGAGCAAGAAGCACGCTCTTGCTTTCTAGAGTCTCTAATAAGGCGGGAAACGTGAGTGTGCTCAGAACAAGAGAACTATGTTTCCTACACACACGTACCATATCTAGTTCAACTCTGCTTCTGAAACTGATAAAAACCACAGGTCCTCTAACATCCAATGCTTTTCAGTTAAGAGTGAGAAACGTGTGAGCTTCGTGAACGATGTAGCTTCTTTGAGCTGAAAAGTGACTGCATTTACCTCAAACGAAGTCTTGCTTGCAGGAATGCACAGAGCCTGGCATTTAACTCCGTTTCTGAAGGGAAACACACAGCAGAGTTCTCCTCCATGAACCACACTCTGATTTAGAGCAAGAAGCACGCTCTTGCTTTCTAGAGTCTCTAATAAGGCGGGAAATATGAGTGTACTCATAACAAAAGAACTGTGTTTCCTACACTCATGGACCATATCTAGTTCAACTTTGCTTCTGAAAATGATACATATCACAGGTCCTCTAACATGCAATGCTTTCCAGTTAAGAGTGAGAAACGTGTGAGCTTTGTGAACAATGTAGCTTCGTTTGAGCTGAAAAGTGACTGCATTTACCTCAAACGAAGTCTTGCATGTAGGAAGACACAGAGCCTGGCGTTCACTCCGTTTCTGAAGGCAAACACATAGCACAGTTCTCATCCATGAACCACACTCTGCTTTAGAGAAAGAAGCACGTTCTTGCTTTCTAGAGTATCTAAGACGGCGGGAAATGTGAGTGTACTCATAAATAAAGAACTGTGTTTCCTACTCTCATGGACTATATCTAGTTCAACTTTGCTTCTGAAACTGATACAAACCTCAGGTCCTCTAACATCCAATGCTTTTCAGTTCAGAGCGACAAACGTGTGAGCTTTGTGAACAATGTAGCTTCGTTTGAGCTGAAAAGTGACTGCATTTACCTCAAACGAAGTCTTGCATGTAGGAAGACACAGAGCCTGGCGTTCACTCCGTTTCTGAAGGCCGACACATAGCACAGTTCTCATCCATGAACCACACTCTGCTTTAGAGCAAGAAACACGCTCTCCCTTTCCACAGTCTCTAATAAGGTGGTAAAAGTGAGTGTGCTCAGAACAAAAGAACTGAGTTTCCTACACACACTGACCATATCTAGTTCAACTCCGCTTCTAAAACTGATATTAACCACAGGTCCTCTAACATCCAATGCTTTTCAGTTCAGAGCAAGAAACGTGTGAGCTTCGTGAACGATGTAGCTTCATTTGAGCTGAAAAGTGACTGCTTTTACCTAAAACGAACTCTTACTTGTAGGAAGACACAGAGCCTGGAATTTCACTCCATTTATGAAGGGAAACACACAGCACAGTTCTCATCCATGAACCACTCTCTGCTTTAGAGCAAGAGGCACGCTCTTGCTTTCTAGAGTCTCTATTAAGGTGAGAAATGTGAGTGTACTCATAACAAAAGAACTGTGTTTCCTACACACACGGACCATATCTAGTTCAACTTTGCTTCTGAAAATGACACAAACCACAGTTCCTCTAACATCCAATGCTTTTCAGTTCAGAGCGAGAAACGTGTGAGCTTTTTGAACGATGTAGCTCCGTTTGAGCTGAAAAGTGATTGCCTTTACCTGAAACAAATTCTTACATGTAGGAAGACACAGAGCCTGGCATTTCACTCTGTTTCTGAAGGGAAACACATAGCCCAGTACTCATCCATGAACCACACTCTTCTTTAGAGCAAGAACCATGCTCTTGCTTCCTAGATTCTCTAATAAGGCGGGAAACGTGAGTGTGCTCAGAACAGAAGAACTATGTTTCCTACACACACGCACCATATCTAGTTCAACTCTGCTTCTGAAACTGATACCAACTACAGGTCCTTAACATCCGATGCTTTTCAGTTAAGAGTGAGAAACGTGTGAGCTTCGTGAACAATCTATCTTCTTTTGAGTTAAAAGTGACTGCGTTTACCTGAAACGAAGTCTTGCATGTAGGAAGGCACAGAGCCTGGCATTTAACTCCGTTTCTGAAGGGAAACACACAGCACAGTTCTCCTCCATGAACCACACTCTGCTTTAGAGCAAGAAGCACGCTCTTGCTTTATAGAGTCTCTAATAAGGCGGGAAATGTGAGTGTACTCATAACAAAAGAACTCTGTTTCCTACACTCATGGACCATATCTAGTTCAACTTTGCTTCTGAAACTGATACAAATCACAGGTCCTCTTCCAAGCAATGCTTTTCAGTTAAGAGTTTGATACGTGTGAGCTTCGTGAACGATGTGTGCTTCGTTTGAGCTGAAAAGTGACTGCGTTTACCTGAAACGAAGTCTTGCCTGTAGGAAGTCACAGAGCCTGGCATTTCACTCCGTTTATGAAGGGAAACACACAGCACAGTTCTCATCCGTGAACCACACTCTGCTTTAGAGGAAGAAGCACGCTCCTGCTTCCTAGAATCTCTAATAAGGCAGGAAACGTGAGTGTGCTCAGAACAAAAGAACTATGTTTCCTACACACACACACCATATCTAGTTCAACTCTGCTTCTGAAACTGATACAAACCACAGGTCCTCTAACATCCAATGCTTTTCAGTTAAGAGTGAGAAACGTGTGAGCTTCGTGAACGATGTAGCTTCTTTGAGCTGAAAAGTGACTGCATTTAGTCAAACGAAGTCTTGCTTGCAGGAATGCACAGAGCCTGGCATTTAACTCCGTTTCTGAAGGGAAACACACAGCACAGTTCTCCTCCATGAACCACACTCTGCTTTAGAGCAAGAAGCACGCTCTTGCTTTCTAGAGTCTCTAATTCGGCGGGATATGTGAGTGTACTCACAACAAAAGTACTGTCTCCTACACTCATGGAGCATATCTAGTTCAACTTTGCTTCTGAAAATGATACATATCACAGGTCCTCTAACATGCAATGCTTTTCAGTTAAGAGTGAGAAACGTGTGAGCTTTGTGAAAAATGTAGCTTCGTTTGAGCTGAAAAGTGACTGCATTTACCTCAAACGAAGTCTTGCATGTAGGAAGACACAGAGCCTGGCGTTCACTCCGTTTCTGAAGGCAAACACATAGCACAGTTCTCATCCATGAACCACACTCTGATTTAGAGCAAGAACCATGCTCTTGTTTTCTAGAGTCTCTAATAAGCCAGGAAATGTGTGTGTGCTCAGAACAAAAGAATTGAGTTTCCTACACACACGGACCACATCTAGTTCAACTCCGCTTCTGAAACTGATAGAAACCACAGGTCCTCTAACATCCAATGCTTTTCAGTTAAGAGTGAGGAACGTGTGAGGTTTGTGGACGATGTAGCTTCGTTTGAGCTGAAAAGTGACTGGGTTTACCTGAAACGAAGTCTTGCTTGTACGAAGTCACAGAGCCTGGCATTTCACTCTGTTTCTAAAGGGAAACACATAGCACAGTTCTCATCCATGAACCACACTCTGCTTTAGAGCAAGAAACACGCTCTCCCTTTCCACAGTCTCTAATAAGGTGGTAAAAGTGAGTGTGCTCAGAACAAAAGAACTGAGTTTCCTACACACACTGACCATATCTAGTTCAACTCCGCTTCTAAAACTGATATTAACCACAGGTCCTCTAACATCCAATGCTTTTCAGTTCAGAGCAAGAAACGTGTGAGCTTCGTGAACGATGTAGCTTCATTTGAGCTGAAAAGTGACTGCGTTTACCTAAAACGAACTCTTACTTGTAGGAAGACACAGAGCCTGGAATTTCACTCCATTTATGAAGGGAAACACACAGCACAGTTCTCATCCATGAACCACTCTCTGCTTTAGAGCAAGAGGCACGCTCTTGCTTTCTAGAGTCTCTATTAAGGTGAGAAATGTGAGTGTACTCATAACAAAAGAACTGTGTTTCCTACATACACGGACCATATCTAGTTCAACTTTGCTTCTGAAAATGACACAAACCACAGTTCCTCTAACATCCAATGCTTTTCAGTTCAGAGCGAGAAACGTGTGAGCTTTTTGAACGATGTAGCTCCGTTTGAGCTGAAAAGTGATTGCCTTTACCTGAAACAAATTCTTACATGTAGGAAGACACAGAGCCTGGCATTTCACTCTGTTTCTGAAGGGAAACACATAGCCCAGTACTCATCCATGAACCACACACTGCTTTAGAGCAAGAACCATGCTCTTGCTTTCTAGATTCTCTAATAAGGCTGGAAATGTGAGTGTACTCATAACAAAAGAACTGTGTTTTCTAAACACATGGATCATATCTAGTTCAACTTTGCTCCTGATACTGATACAAACCACAGGTCTTCTAACATCCAATGCTTTTCAGTTAAGAGTGAGAAACGTGTGAGCTTTGTGAACGATGTAGCTTCATTTGAGCTGAAAAGTGACTGCGTTTACCTGAAACGAAGTCTTGCTTGTAGGAAGACACAGAGCCTGTGGTTACACTCCGTTTCTGAAGGGAAACACACAGCACAGTTCTCATCCGTGAACCACACTCTGCTTTAGAGCAAGAAGCACGCTCTTGCTTCCTAGATTCTCTAATAAGGTGGGAAACGTGAGTGTGCTCAGAACAGAAGAACTATGTTTCCTACACACACGCACCATATCTAGTTCAACTCTGCTTCTGAAACTGATACAAACTAAAGGTCCTTAACATCCGATGCTTTTCAGTTAAGAGTGAGAAACGTGTGAGCTTCGTGAACAATCTATCTTCTTTTGAGTTAAAAGTGACTGCGTTTACCTGAAACGAAGTCTTGCATGTACGAAGGCACAGAGCCTGGCATTTAACTCCGTTTCTGAAGGGAAACACACAGCACAGTTCTCCTCCATGAACCACACTCTGCTTTAGAGCAAGAAGTACGCTCTTGCTTTCTAGAGTCTCTAATAAGGCGGGAAATGTGAGTGTACTCATAACAAAAGAACTCTGTTTCCTACACTCATGGACCATATCTAGTTCAACTTTGCTTCTGAAACTGATACAAATCACAGGTCCTCTTACATGCAATGCTTTTCAGTTAAGAGTGAGATACGTGTGAGCTTCGTGAACGATGTGTGCTTCGTTTGAGCTGAAAAGTGACTGCGTTTACCTGAAACGAAGTCTTGCCTGTAGGAAGTCACAGAGCCTGGCATTTCACTCCGTTTATGAAGGGAAACACACAGCACAGTTCTCATCCATGAACCACACTCTGCTTTAGAGAAAGAAGCACGCTCTTGCTTTCTAGAGTATCTAAGACGGCGGGAAATGTGAGTGTACTCATAAATAAAGAACTGTGTTTCCTACTCTCATGGACTATATCTAGTTCAACTTTGCTTCTGAAACTGATACAAACCTCAGGTCCTCTAACATCCAATGCTTTTCAGTTCAGAGCGACAAACGTGTGAGCTTTGTGAACAATGTAGCTTCGTTTGAGCTGAAAAGTGACTGCATTTACCTCAAACGAAGTCTTGCATGTAGGAAGACACAGAGCCTGGCGTTCACTCCGTTTCTGAAGGCCGACACATAGCACAGTTCTCATCCATGAACCACACTCTGCTTTAGAGCAAGAAACACGCTCTCCCTTTCCACAGTCTATAATAAGGTGGTAAAAGTGAGTGTGCTCAGAACAAAAGAACTGAGTTTCCTACACACACTGACCATATCTAGTTCAACTCCGCTTCTAAAACTGATATTAACCACAGGTCCTCTAACATCCAATGCTTTTCAGTTCAGAGCAAGAAACGTGTGAGCTTCGTGAACGATGTAGCTTCATTTGAGCTGAAAAGTGACTGCTTTTACCTAAAACGAACTCTTACTTGTAGGAAGACACAGAGCCTGGAATTTCACTCCATTTATGAAGGGAAACACACAGCACAGTTCTCATCCATGAACCACTCTCTGCTTTAGAGCAAGAGGCACGCTCTTGCTTTCTAGAGTCTCTATTAAGGTGAGAAATGTGAGTGTACTCATAACAAAAGAACTGTGTTTCCTACACACACGGACCATATCTAGTTCAACTTTGCTTCTGAAAATGACACAAACCACAGTTCCTCTAACATCCAATGCTTTTCAGTTCAGAGCGAGAAACGTGTGAGCTTTTTGAACGATGTAGCTCCGTTTGAGCTGAAAAGTGATTGCTTTTACCTGAAACAAATTCTTACATGTAGGAAGACACAGAGCCTGGCATTTCACTCTGTTTCTGAAGGGAAACACATAGCCCAGTACTCATCCATGAACCACACTCTGCTTTAGAGCAAGAACCATGCTCTTGCTTTCTAGAGTCTCTAATATGCTGGAAATGTGAGTGTACTCATAACAAAAGAACTGTGTTTTCTAAACACATGGACCATATCTAGTTCAACTTTGCTCCTGAAACTGATACAAACCACAGGTCTTCTAACATCCAATGCTTTTCAGTTAAGAGTGAGAAACGTGTGAGCTTTGTGAACGATGTAGCTTCATTTGAGCTGAAAAGTGACTGCGTTTACCTGAAACGAAGTCTTGCTTGTAGGAAGACACAGAGCCTGGCATTTCACTCCGTTTCTGATGGGAAACACACAGCACAGTTCTCATCCATGACCCACACTCTGCTTTAGAGCAAGAAGCACGCTCTTGCTTTCTAGAGTCTCTAATAAGGCAGGAAACGTGAGTGTGCTCAGAACAAGAGAACTATGTTTCCTACACACACGCACCATATCTAGTTCAACTCTGCTTCTGAAACTGATACCAACTACAGGTCCTTAACATCCAATGCTTTTCAGTTCAGAGCGACAAACGTGTGAGCTTTGTGAACAATGTAGCTTCGTTTGAGCTGAAAAGTGACTGCATTTACCTCAAACGAAGTCTTGTATGTAGGAAGACACAGAGCCTTGTGTTCACTCCGTTTCTGAAGGCAAACACATAGCGCAGTTCTCATCCATGAACCACACTCTGATCTAGAGCAAGAACCACGCTCTTGTTTTCTAGAGTCTCTAATAAGGCAGGAAATGTGTGTGTGCTCAGAACAAAAGAATTGAGTTTCCTACACACACGGACCACATCTAGTTCAACTCCGCTTCTGAAACTGATAGAAACAACAGGTCCTCTAACATCCAATGCTTTTCAGTTAAGAGTGAGGAACGTGTGAGCTTTGTGAACGATGTAGCTTCGTTTGAGCTGAAAAGTGACTGGGTTTACCTGAAACGAAGTCTTGCCTGTAGGAAGTCACAGAGCCTGGCATTTCACTCTGCTTCTATAGGGAAACACATAGCACAGTTCTCATCCATGAACCACACTCTGCTTTAGAGCAAGAACCGTGCTCTTGCTTTCTAGAGTCTGTAATAATGCTGGAAATGTGAGTGTACTCATAACAAAAGAACTGTGTTTTCTAACACATGGATCATATCTAGTTCAACTTTGCTCCTGATACTGATACAAACCACAGGTCTTCTAACATCCAATGCTTTTCAGTTAAGAGTGAGAAACGTGTGAGCTTTGTGAACGATGTAGCTTCATTTGAGCTGAAAAGTGACTGCGTTTACCTGAAACGAAGTCTTGCTTGTAGGAAGACACAGAGCCTGGGATTACACTCCGTTTCTGAAGGGAAACACACAGCACAGTTCTCATCCGTGAACCACACTCTGCTTTAGAGGAAGAAGCACGCTCTTGCTTCCTAGAATCTCTAATAAGGCGGGAAACGTGAGTGTGCTCAGAACAAAAGGACTATCTTTCCTACACACACGCACCATATCCAGTTCAACTTTTCTTCTGAAACTGATAAAAACCACAGGTCTTCTAACATCCGATGCTTTTCAGTTAAGAGTGAGAAACGTGTGAGCTTCGTGAACAATCTATCTTCTTTTGAGTTAAAAGTGACTGCGTTTACCTGAAACGAAGTCTTGCATGTAGGAAGGCACAGAGCCTGGCATTTCACTCCGTTTCTGATGGGAAACACACAGCACAGTTCTCATCCATGACCCACACTCTGCTTTAGAGCAAGAAGCACGCTCTTGCTTTCTAGAGTCTCTAATAAGGCGGGAAACGTGAGTGTGCTCAGAACAAGAGAACTATGTTTCCTACACACACGTACCATATCTAGTTCAACTCTGCTTCTGAAACTGATAAAAACCACAGGTCCTCTAACATCCAATGCTTTTCAGTTAAGAGTGAGAAACGTGTGAGCTTCGTGAACGATGTAGCTTCTTTGAGCTGAAAAGTGACTGCATTTACCTCAAACGAAGTCTTGCTTGCAGGAATGCACAGAGCCTGGCATTTAACTCCGTTTCTGAAGGGAAACACACAGCAGAGTTCTCCTCCATGAACCACACTCTGATTTAGAGCAAGAAGCACGCTCTTGCTTTCTAGAGTCTCTAATAAGGCGGGAAATATGAGTGTACTCATAACAAAAGAACTGTGTTTCCTACACTCATGGACCATATCTAGTTCAACTTTGCTTCTGAAAATGATACATATCACAGGTCCTCTAACATGCAATGCTTTCCAGTTAAGAGTGAGAAACGTGTGAGCTTTGTGAACAATGTAGCTTCGTTTGAGCTGAAAAGTGACTGCATTTACCTCAAACGAAGTCTTGCATGTAGGAAGACACAGAGCCTGGCGTTCACTCCGTTTCTGAAGGCAAACACATAGCACAGTTCTCATCCATGAACCACACTCTGCTTTAGAGAAAGAAGCACGTTCTTGCTTTCTAGAGTATCTAAGACGGCGGGAAATGTGAGTGTACTCATAAATAAAGAACTGTGTTTCCTACTCTCATGGAATATATCTAGTTCAACTTTGCTTCTGAAACTGATAGAAACAACAGGTCCTCTAACATCCAATGCTTTTCAGTTAAGAGTGAGGAACGTGTGAGCTTTGTGAACGATGTAGCTTCGTTTGAGCTGAAAAGTGACTGGGTTTACCTGAAACGAAGTCTTGCCTGTAGGAAGTCACAGAGCCTGGCATTTCACTCTGCTTCTATAGGGAAACACATAGCACAGTTCTCATCCATGAACCACACTCTGCTTTAGAGCAAGAACCGTGCTCTTGCTTTCTAGAGTCTGTAATAATGCTGGAAATGTGAGTGTACTCATAACAAAAGAACTGTGTTTTCTAACACATGGATCATATCTAGTTCAACTTTGCTCCTGATACTGATACAAACCACAGGTCTTCTAACATCCAATGCTTTTCAGTTAAGAGTGAGAAACGTGTGAGCTTTGTGAACGATGTAGCTTCATTTGAGCTGAAAAGTGACTGCGTTTACCTGAAACGAAGTCTTGCATGTAGGAAGACACAGAGCCTGGGATTACACTCCGTTTCTGAAGGGAAACACACAGCACAGTTCTCATCCGTGAACCACACTCTGCTTTAGAGGAAGAAGCACGCTCTTGCTTCCTAGAATCTCTAATAAGGCGGGAAACGTGAGTGTGCTCAGAACAAAAGGACTATCTTTCCTACACACACGCACCATATCCAGTTCAA
The DNA here is from genome assembly GCA_949786405.1 of Onychomys arenicola. Classification (NCBI taxonomy): domain Eukaryota; kingdom Metazoa; phylum Chordata; class Mammalia; order Rodentia; family Cricetidae; genus Onychomys; species Onychomys arenicola. The sequence continues at coordinate 5,708 of CATKUM010000259.1, read as the reverse complement.
CTTTTCTTCTGAAACTGATAAAAACCACAGGTCTTCTAACATCCGATGCTTTTCAGTTAAGAGTGAGAAACGTGTGAGCTTCGTGAACAATCTATCTTCTTTTGAGTTAAAAGTGACTGCGTTTACCTGAAACGAAGTCTTGCATGTAGGAAGGCACAGAGCCTGGCATTTCACTCCGTTTCTGATGGGAAACACACAGCACAGTTCTCATCCATGACCCACACTCTGCTTTAGAGCAAGAAGCACGCTCTTGCTTTCTAGAGTCTCTAATAAGGCGGGAAACGTGAGTGTGCTCAGAACAAGAGAACTATGTTTCCTACACACACGTACCATATCTAGTTCAACTCTGCTTCTGAAACTGATAAAAACCACAGGTCCTCTAACATCCAATGCTTTTCAGTTAAGAGTGAGAAACGTGTGAGCTTCGTGAACGATGTAGCTTCTTTGAGCTGAAAAGTGACTGCATTTACCTCAAACGAAGTCTTGCTTGCAGGAATGCACAGAGCCTGGCATTTAACTCCGTTTCTGAAGGGAAACACACAGCAGAGTTCTCCTCCATGAACCACACTCTGATTTAGAGCAAGAAGCACGCTCTTGCTTTCTAGAGTCTCTAATAAGGCGGGAAATATGAGTGTACTCATAACAAAAGAACTGTGTTTCCTACACTCATGGACCATATCTAGTTCAACTTTGCTTCTGAAAATGATACATATCACAGGTCCTCTAACATGCAATGCTTTCCAGTTAAGAGTGAGAAACGTGTGAGCTTTGTGAACAATGTAGCTTCGTTTGAGCTGAAAAGTGACTGCATTTACCTCAAACGAAGTCTTGCATGTAGGAAGACACAGAGCCTGGCGTTCACTCCGTTTCTGAAGGCAAACACATAGCACAGTTCTCATCCATGAACCACACTCTGCTTTAGAGAAAGAAGCACGTTCTTGCTTTCTAGAGTATCTAAGACGGCGGGAAATGTGAGTGTACTCATAAATAAAGAACTGTGTTTCCTACTCTCATGGACTATATCTAGTTCAACTTTGCTTCTGAAACTGATACAAACCTCAGGTCCTCTAACATCCAATGCTTTTCAGTTCAGAGCGACAAACGTGTGAGCTTTGTGAACAATGTAGCTTCGTTTGAGCTGAAAAGTGACTGCATTTACCTCAAACGAAGTCTTGCATGTAGGAAGACACAGAGCCTGGCGTTCACTCCGTTTCTGAAGGCCGACACATAGCACAGTTCTCATCCATGAACCACACTCTGCTTTAGAGCAAGAAACACGCTCTCCCTTTCCACAGTCTCTAATAAGGTGGTAAAAGTGAGTGTGCTCAGAACAAAAGAACTGAGTTTCCTACACACACTGACCATATCTAGTTCAACTCCGCTTCTAAAACTGATATTAACCACAGGTCCTCTAACATCCAATGCTTTTCAGTTCAGAGCAAGAAACGTGTGAGCTTCGTGAACGATGTAGCTTCATTTGAGCTGAAAAGTGACTGCTTTTACCTAAAACGAACTCTTACTTGTAGGAAGACACAGAGCCTGGAATTTCACTCCATTTATGAAGGGAAACACACAGCACAGTTCTCATCCATGAACCACTCTCTGCTTTAGAGCAAGAGGCACGCTCTTGCTTTCTAGAGTCTCTATTAAGGTGAGAAATGTGAGTGTACTCATAACAAAAGAACTGTGTTTCCTACACACACGGACCATATCTAGTTCAACTTTGCTTCTGAAAATGACACAAACCACAGTTCCTCTAACATCCAATGCTTTTCAGTTCAGAGCGAGAAACGTGTGAGCTTTTTGAACGATGTAGCTCCGTTTGAGCTGAAAAGTGATTGCCTTTACCTGAAACAAATTCTTACATGTAGGAAGACACAGAGCCTGGCATTTCACTCTGTTTCTGAAGGGAAACACATAGCCCAGTACTCATCCATGAACCACACTCTTCTTTAGAGCAAGAACCATGCTCTTGCTTCCTAGATTCTCTAATAAGGCGGGAAACGTGAGTGTGCTCAGAACAGAAGAACTATGTTTCCTACACACACGCACCATATCTAGTTCAACTCTGCTTCTGAAACTGATACCAACTACAGGTCCTTAACATCCGATGCTTTTCAGTTAAGAGTGAGAAACGTGTGAGCTTCGTGAACAATCTATCTTCTTTTGAGTTAAAAGTGACTGCGTTTACCTGAAACGAAGTCTTGCATGTAGGAAGGCACAGAGCCTGGCATTTAACTCCGTTTCTGAAGGGAAACACACAGCACAGTTCTCCTCCATGAACCACACTCTGCTTTAGAGCAAGAAGCACGCTCTTGCTTTATAGAGTCTCTAATAAGGCGGGAAATGTGAGTGTACTCATAACAAAAGAACTCTGTTTCCTACACTCATGGACCATATCTAGTTCAACTTTGCTTCTGAAACTGATACAAATCACAGGTCCTCTTCCAAGCAATGCTTTTCAGTTAAGAGTTTGATACGTGTGAGCTTCGTGAACGATGTGTGCTTCGTTTGAGCTGAAAAGTGACTGCGTTTACCTGAAACGAAGTCTTGCCTGTAGGAAGTCACAGAGCCTGGCATTTCACTCCGTTTATGAAGGGAAACACACAGCACAGTTCTCATCCGTGAACCACACTCTGCTTTAGAGGAAGAAGCACGCTCCTGCTTCCTAGAATCTCTAATAAGGCAGGAAACGTGAGTGTGCTCAGAACAAAAGAACTATGTTTCCTACACACACACACCATATCTAGTTCAACTCTGCTTCTGAAACTGATACAAACCACAGGTCCTCTAACATCCAATGCTTTTCAGTTAAGAGTGAGAAACGTGTGAGCTTCGTGAACGATGTAGCTTCTTTGAGCTGAAAAGTGACTGCATTTAGTCAAACGAAGTCTTGCTTGCAGGAATGCACAGAGCCTGGCATTTAACTCCGTTTCTGAAGGGAAACACACAGCACAGTTCTCCTCCATGAACCACACTCTGCTTTAGAGCAAGAAGCACGCTCTTGCTTTCTAGAGTCTCTAATTCGGCGGGATATGTGAGTGTACTCACAACAAAAGTACTGTCTCCTACACTCATGGAGCATATCTAGTTCAACTTTGCTTCTGAAAATGATACATATCACAGGTCCTCTAACATGCAATGCTTTTCAGTTAAGAGTGAGAAACGTGTGAGCTTTGTGAAAAATGTAGCTTCGTTTGAGCTGAAAAGTGACTGCATTTACCTCAAACGAAGTCTTGCATGTAGGAAGACACAGAGCCTGGCGTTCACTCCGTTTCTGAAGGCAAACACATAGCACAGTTCTCATCCATGAACCACACTCTGATTTAGAGCAAGAACCATGCTCTTGTTTTCTAGAGTCTCTAATAAGCCAGGAAATGTGTGTGTGCTCAGAACAAAAGAATTGAGTTTCCTACACACACGGACCACATCTAGTTCAACTCCGCTTCTGAAACTGATAGAAACCACAGGTCCTCTAACATCCAATGCTTTTCAGTTAAGAGTGAGGAACGTGTGAGGTTTGTGGACGATGTAGCTTCGTTTGAGCTGAAAAGTGACTGGGTTTACCTGAAACGAAGTCTTGCTTGTACGAAGTCACAGAGCCTGGCATTTCACTCTGTTTCTAAAGGGAAACACATAGCACAGTTCTCATCCATGAACCACACTCTGCTTTAGAGCAAGAAACACGCTCTCCCTTTCCACAGTCTCTAATAAGGTGGTAAAAGTGAGTGTGCTCAGAACAAAAGAACTGAGTTTCCTACACACACTGACCATATCTAGTTCAACTCCGCTTCTAAAACTGATATTAACCACAGGTCCTCTAACATCCAATGCTTTTCAGTTCAGAGCAAGAAACGTGTGAGCTTCGTGAACGATGTAGCTTCATTTGAGCTGAAAAGTGACTGCGTTTACCTAAAACGAACTCTTACTTGTAGGAAGACACAGAGCCTGGAATTTCACTCCATTTATGAAGGGAAACACACAGCACAGTTCTCATCCATGAACCACTCTCTGCTTTAGAGCAAGAGGCACGCTCTTGCTTTCTAGAGTCTCTATTAAGGTGAGAAATGTGAGTGTACTCATAACAAAAGAACTGTGTTTCCTACATACACGGACCATATCTAGTTCAACTTTGCTTCTGAAAATGACACAAACCACAGTTCCTCTAACATCCAATGCTTTTCAGTTCAGAGCGAGAAACGTGTGAGCTTTTTGAACGATGTAGCTCCGTTTGAGCTGAAAAGTGATTGCCTTTACCTGAAACAAATTCTTACATGTAGGAAGACACAGAGCCTGGCATTTCACTCTGTTTCTGAAGGGAAACACATAGCCCAGTACTCATCCATGAACCACACACTGCTTTAGAGCAAGAACCATGCTCTTGCTTTCTAGATTCTCTAATAAGGCTGGAAATGTGAGTGTACTCATAACAAAAGAACTGTGTTTTCTAAACACATGGATCATATCTAGTTCAACTTTGCTCCTGATACTGATACAAACCACAGGTCTTCTAACATCCAATGCTTTTCAGTTAAGAGTGAGAAACGTGTGAGCTTTGTGAACGATGTAGCTTCATTTGAGCTGAAAAGTGACTGCGTTTACCTGAAACGAAGTCTTGCTTGTAGGAAGACACAGAGCCTGTGGTTACACTCCGTTTCTGAAGGGAAACACACAGCACAGTTTTCATCCGTGAACCACACTCTGCTTTAGAGGAAGAAGCACGCTCTTGCTTCCTAGAATCTCTAATAAGGCGGGAAACGTGAGTGTACTCAGAACAAAAGAACTATGTTTCCTACACACACGCACCATATCTAGTTCAACTCTGCTTCTGAAACTGATACCAACTACAGGTCCTTAACATCCAATGCTTTTCAGTTAAGAGTGAGAAACGTGTGAGCTTCGTGAACGATGTGTGCTTCGTTTGAGCTGAAAAGTGACTGCGTGTACCTGAAACGAAATCTTGCCTGTAGGAAGTCACAGAGCCTGGCATTTCACTCCGTTTATGAAGGGAAACACACAGCACAGTTCTCATCCATGAACCACACTCTGCTTTAGAGGAAGAAGCACGCTCTTGCTTCCTAGAATCTCTAGTAAGGCGGGAACGTGAGTGTACTCAGAACAAAAGAACTATGTTTCCTACACACACGCACCATATCTAGTTCAACTTTGCTTCTGAAACTGATACAAACCACAGGTCCTCTAACATCCAATGCTTTTCAGTTCAGAGCAACAAACCTGTTAGGTTTGTGAACGACGTAGCTTCGTTTGAGCTGAAAAGTGACTTCGTTAACCTGAAACGAAGTCTTGCATATAGGAAGGCACAGAGCCTGGCATTTCACTCCGTTTCTGAAGGGAAACACATAGCCCAGTACTCATCCATGAACCACACTCTGCTTTAGAGCAAGAAGCACGCTCTTGCTTCCTAGATTCTCTAATAAGGCGGGAAACGTGAGTGTGCTCAGAACAGAAGAACTATGTTTCCTACACACACGCACCATATCTAGTTCAACTCTGCTTCTGAAACTGATACAAACTACAGGTCCTTAACATCCGATGCTTTTCAGTTAAGAGTGAGAAACGTGTGAGCTTCGTGAACAATCTATCTTCTTTTGAGTTAAAAGTGACTGCGTTTACCTGAAACGAAGTCTTGCATGTAGGAAGGCACAGAGCCTGGCATTTAACTCCGTTTCTGAAGGGAAACACACAGC